>JACEEZ010019068.1:240519-255519 GCA_016584305.1 Chionoecetes opilio | reverse complement strand
CTTCCCTCCCTCCCTCTTCCTCTTCCTCTCTCCCTCTTTCCCCTCTCTCCCTCCCTCCCTCCCTCCCTCCCTCCCTCCCCTCACAACACATGATCTCTAGTGACCAAAATGACACCGTTTGATGGATGGAGGGAAGGGGGGGAGGGAGGAGAGAAGAAAGGGAAAGAGGAAGGAAAGGGGAAAGAGAAGGAAGGGAAAACAAGGAAGGGAACTGAGAGGGCTACCTTTTGACCTTCTGTTTCCCTCCCCTCTTCCTCTCTTCTTTCCCCTCTTCCACTCATTTATTCCCTCTTTCCATCTGTTTCCCCTCTCTTGCAATGAAGCGAAGTGTCAAGAAGAGAGGAAAGAGTAAAGGGAAACTGAGGAAAATATGAGAGGGTGATTGAAAGGAAAATGATGGAATAGACAGAAGGAAAAGGGAGAGTTGAGAGGAAAGAGGAAAAAAATATATCATCAAAAAGGAAAGAAAAGAGGAAAATAAGGTGGTAATATTTAGGTGAAATAGAAAAGATGAATCGTGGAAGAAAAGAATTGTGAGTAAAATATGAATATGATAGAAAATCTTCTTACATAGAAAGAAAAAAACTGAAAGAGACAAAAATGAGTTGAGAAAAGAGAAGAGAGAGAGAGAAGAGAGAGAGAGAGGAGAGAGAGGAGGAGAGAGAGAGAAGAGAGAGAGAGAGAGATAGAGAGAGAGAGAGAGAGAGAGAGAGAGAGAGAGAGAGACTCTTACATAGAAAAAAATGAAGACAAAAACGAGTTGGAAGAGAGAGAGAGAGAGAGAGAGAGAGAGAGAGAGAGAGAGAGAGGAGAGAGAGAGAGAGAGGAGAGAGAAGAGAGAGAGAGAGAGACGACTCTTACATAGAAAAAAAATGAAGACAAAAACGAGTTGAGAGAGAGAGAGAGAGAGAGAAGAAGAGAGAGAGAGAGAGGAGAGAGAGAGAGAGAGGAGAGAGAGAGAGAGGAGAGAGAGAGAGAGAGAGAGAGAGAGAGAATCAGGCTAAGGAACATAACCCCCTTAAGTTATGCAGTAAACGAAGATGAGAAGAGGAGGAGGAAGAGAAGGAAGAACAGGAAGAGTAGAAGGAAGTGGAAGAAGAAAATGATGAAGGTTTGTGCATAAAGAGTGTAAAGGAGGAAGAAGAGGAGATATGAAGAAAATAAACACCAAAAATAGACAAAGAGAAAGAAGACACGAACAAAATTTATGCAGAAAGATTTGATCAAAGAAGCCACTTGGAAAGGAATCGCCGGAGAAAGAGGAATACATACACTCTTAGAAAAAAAGGGTAGGAAAAGGGTAGAAAAAGGGTATTTGTAGTGATGAAATACTGCTACCCTTTTTCTACCCTTACAAATATACCCTTTCGGATCGACGCAAATATACCCTTTTCCAACCTTCTCGTCTGAAAAGGGTAGATAAAGGGTAGATGAAGGGTATAATCGGCAGCATCTACCCTCCAGCCTGGACATAGGGTTTAAAAAGGGTAGTGATGGTGCGATGTAACAATTCTACCCTTAATGTACCCCCCATTTCTGAGAGTGTAGGAAGAACAGATACCAGGACACCCTTTGGTCTATAACGAGGGTATCTGCTTAAATACATATTACCAAATAACAAACTACATGTAAGAGATCAGAAAACCATTGGAAAAGGAAGGATACCATGCACTTAACGAAGATAGAAACATGGACATTTCAAAATGAAGAAAGAGAGGAATGTAGTATGTTAACTAGAACTACCACTAACACTAAATAATCCGGGGTATGTTAATAAGATAACTCGTGGAAACCCATTTACTTTACAGTACGCGTCTAGTCTATTTTTAAATGAAGTTATTGTTATGGCTTCGACCCTTTTAGCTGGTAATTTGTTCCACCGATTAACAACTCTAACGTTGAAATGTTTTTTTTTCGAAGATCTGTGATGAAACGCATACCATTCTGTTCTACCCGTTGTTTCTTGTTGTCACTTAAGGAAAGAGTTCGAATTGGTTTTCTTCATTGATGATATGGAATCCTTTAAGAATCTTAAAAGTTTATATTAAGTCCCCACGGATTCTATGATATTAAATGAAAAGGAGGAGGAAGAAAAAAAATGAACATGTAAAAGATAAGGAAAATAATAGCCAAAAAAACATGTAAGAAAATTTCGTGAACAAACATTGAAAACTTTCGTGAAAATTAAGATATGAATGAATTTTCCTTCACTTTCTTCATTATCCTCCTCCTCCTTCCTCCTCCTTCCTCCCTCTTCCCTCCTCCCTCCTTCCCTCACTCCCTCCCCTCCTCCCTCCTCCTTCTCTCCTCCCCCCTCCTCTCCTCCTCCTCCTCCTCCCTCCTCCTCCTCCCTCCTCCTTCCTCCCTCTTCCCTCCTCCCTCCTCCTTCCTCCTCCCCCTCCTCCTTCCTCCTCCTCCTCCTCCTCCTCCCCCTCCTCCTCCTCCTCCATGCATCTTCTCTCCATTCCTCTTCCTTTATTCTTTTCTCTTTTCTCTTTCTTCCCTGATGGACGACTTGCGAGGAAATCTTCACACTTCATCTTCGCCTCCTGGCAGGTGTCCTGAGAGAGAGAGAGAGAGAGAGAGAGAGAGAGAGAGAGAGAGAGAGGAGAGAGAGAGAGAGAGAGAGAGAGAGATATGAGGAAGATGCTCATTTACTTGTTTTGGGGTATTTTTTAAAGCAATGTATTTATTTACCCTCATTTAGAGAGAGAGAAAGAGACAGACAAACACAGAGAGAGAGAGAGAGAGAGAGAGAGAGAGAGAGAGAGAGAGAGAGAGAGAGAGAGAGAGAGAGAGAGAGAGAGAGAGAGAGAGAGAGAGAGAGAGACACACACACACACACACACACACACACACACACACACACACACACACACACACACACACACACACACACACACACACACACACACACACACACAGAAAACCATCAGGAAAATATATCTATGGGGGTAGTCGGATCAAGCTATGAATATTCACAGAGAAAATTAATCTCATCCGAAAGTGAGTTTGACCGACGCCGCGTGAGGGAAAGAGGGGAAGAGAGGCGCCCTTCCTGCTAGGGGCTGCGAGGGACACAGCTCCCCTGCCACGGACCAAATTACTACCATGTGATTTAAGAGGGCAGGAGTGAGGCAGCGTGAGAGATATAAGGGAGGAAAGAGAATATAGAGGAGGCAGGAGATATAGGAGGAGGAGGAAGAGAAAGAAGAAATTAAGGATGAGAGGATGAAAGATAGGAGGAGGAGGAGGAGGAGCAGGAGGAGAGGAGGAGGAGGAGGAGGAGGAGGAGGAGGAGGAGGAGGAGGAGGAGGAGGAGGAGGAGAAAGAAGAAATTAAGGATGAGAGGATGAAAGATAAGAGGAATAGGAAGAGGAGGAGAGAAAACTGAAAGAAGAAAGTAAGGAGGAGATGAAAGACAGGAGGCAGGAGAAATAGGAGGCTAAGGATGAGAAAACTGAAAGAAGAAATTTAGAAGAGGATGAAAGACAGGAGGCAAGAGAAATAGGAGGAGGAAGAGGAAGAGAAAAGTGAAAGAAGAAATTAAGGAGGAAAGGGAATAAAAAAAGGAGGCAGGAGGAATAGGAGGAGAAGGATGAAGAGAAAACTGGAAAGAAGAAATTTAGAAGAGGATGAAAGACAGGAGGAACTAGGAGGAGGAGGAGAAAATTAAAAAGAAGAAATTAAGGAAGGAAAGAGAACAAAAAAGGAGGCAGGAGAAATAGGAGGAGGAGGAGGAAGAGAACACTGAAAGAAGAAATTTAAGAGAAGAGGAAAGTAAAGAAAGATAGGAGAAGAGGATGAAGAGAGGAAAAAATTTGAGGGAGTGAAGAAAATAGAAGAAGGAGAAAGAGGAGGAGGAGGAGGAAGAGAACACTGAAAGAAGAAATTAGGATGAGAGGAGGATGAAAGAAAGAGAATTAAGAGGGGGTATGAGGAATAGGAGGAGGAGGAGGAGGAGGAGGAAGAGAAAGCTGAAAAAATAAAATAATCAAAAAGGAGGTAGGAGAAGGATGGGAGGAAGGAAGGAAGGAGGAGGAGGATGAAGAGAGAACTGAAAGAAGACATTTAAGGAGAATAGGAAGATGAAAGAGAGGGGGAAAGTTAGGAGAGGAGGATATTTGGATGCTGAAGGAAGAGGAGGAGGAGAAGAATGAAAAGAGAAAAAAGATGAATGAAAAGAGAAAAAAGATGAATGAAAAGAAAAAAAAGATGTAGTGAAGTGTAAGGAAAAATGTTTAACGAGGCAAAGGATAATTAGGAAAAAGAAAAGAAAATATGAGAAGGAGTTGAAAGATGAAAACAAGGAGAAAGAGATGGAAACGGAATGAAGAAAGAAGAAGAAAGAATATTGGAGTGAGTTAGAGAAGGAAACGGAATGAAGAAAGAAGAAGAAAGAATATTGGAGTGAGTCAGAGAAGAAAGGAAGAAAAATATGAGAAGAAAAAGATCAAAATGTGTATAAATATAAGTCACTTTCAGATTTTTTTTTTTTAATACAATGCAGATGTTTCTTTGTCCCTCTGACCACTGGAAAATAAGTTAAAAAATATTAATGATGAAATATAATTATAAAATGTTCAGTATCACTCATAGAAAAGAAGGGTAGGAAAAGGGTAGAAAAAGGGTGTTTGTAGTGATGAAATACTGCTACCCTTTTTCTACCCTTACAAATATACCCTTTCGGATCGACGCAAATATACCCTTTTCCAACCCTCTCGTCTAAAAAGGGTAGATAAAGGGTAGATGAAGGGTATAATCGGCAGCATCTACCCTCCAGCCTGGACATAGGGTTTAAAAAGGGTAGTGATGGTGCGATGTAACAATTCGACCCTTAATGTACCCCTTATTTCTGAGAGTGTATAGTTAAATATGAATTGCTATAAAATGTAAAAGAGTAGAATAAACAAATAACAAATACAAATAATCAAATCAATTCAGATATTTGATAAAGTAAAGTAGTAAACAAACTCTTGATAAAAAATAATTACAAAGTCAATTGAATAATGACACCTATTATTTATTCATTGCAATTCACATGTTAATAAGGTTCCATTATTGTTTTCTACTAAATAGGAAGAAAAAGGTGAAGGGAAGAACAGAAGGAGGTGGATAAGGCAAGAGAGAAAGAAGGAAGAGAAGGAGGAAGAGGAAGAGGATATTTTTAGTGTCATGAAAAGAATGCAAAGGTGAAAAAAATGATAAAAGATTGAAAAACAGAATAATAAGATAATGAATATAAGAACAAGAGAAGGAGGTGGATAAGGAAAGGAAGAAAGAAGGAAGAGAAGGAAGGAGGAAGAGGATATTTTTAGTGTCATGAAAAGAATGCAAAGGTGAAAAAAATGATAAAAGATTGAAAAACAGAATAATAAGATAATGAATATAAGAACAAGAGAAGGAGGTGGATAATGAAAGGGAGAAAGAAGGAAGAGAAGGAGGGAGGAAGAGGAAGAGGGTATTTAGTGTGATGAAAAGAATCCAAAGGTGAAAGAAAGATAAAGATAGAATAAGAGAATAACAAGATAATTTATATAATGTTAAGGCAGAAGACATAAAGCGAAGAAGAAAATGTGTATGAAATTTTTTTTTCCTTATATATTAATTTTTACAATCGACATTCCTTCCAAGACTAAAAACCGAAAAGTGAAACAATAATAACAAGAGCGTCATCATTATCACCATCATCACCACCATCATCATCACCATCTCTTACCACCAATATCACCATCGCAATCACCACTACTGTCACCATCATCACCATCGCAATGACTACTGTCACCATCACCATTTTCATCACCACTACTGTCTCCATCACCACCTCCATCACCACTACCACCAATATCACCATCGCAATCACCATTACCACCATCATCACCATCGCAATCACCACTGTCACCATCACCATTTTCATCACCACTACTGTCTCCATCACCACCTCCATCACCACTACCACCAATATCACCATCGCAATCACCACTACTACCAATATCACCACCTCCATCACCACTACCACCAATATCACCATCGCAATCACCATTACCACCATCACCATCGCAATCACCACTACCACCATCATCACCGTTTTCATCACCACCACCACGCACCATTATCATTGACATTTCCTAATAAGGTCAATTTGCCATCTGTTCCCATTTCTTAATCAGTTCTGTCTGGCCTCCTCCTCCTCCTCTTCCTCTTCTTCCTCCTCCTCCTCCTCCTCCTCCCCCTCTTCCTCTTCCTCTTCCTCCTCCAATGCTATTCCTGTGCTCTTACATGTAGTTTGATAGTTAGTAGTATATAGTTCAGCAGTTACCCTTGTTATAGATCGGCGGGTCTGGTATATGTCTCTCTCTCTCTCTCTCTCTCTCTCTCTCTCTCTCTCTCTCTCTCTCTCTCTCTCTCTCTCTGCCCGTCAGGGTGGCAAGGTTGGTAGAGATGTGAGCTCGCAATGTGCAGCGTCCCTGTGCATTCGGTCAGCGGTTCGAGTCCGCCTAGTTCGTGCTGACGTGGCGGCGCTTTGTATAGTCAATAACCTTGTAGTTGGTACTTGCAAAGTGTCTAGATAGGATGAAAATCTGATCTTATCTTATCTCTCTCTCTCTCTCTCTCTCTTCTCTCTCTCTTCTCCTCTCTCTCTTTTCTCCCCTCTCTCTCTCTCTCTCTCTCTCTCTTCCCCCCCTCTCTCTCTCTCTCTCCTCTCTCTCTCTCTCTGGCATCTCTGTGACATTCTGACCTTTAACGTCGCATCAAAAGCAAAACAAAAAATATTGTAAAAAATCTGAGACGAAACCAAAATGTCAAATACACGGAAACACATTGAGAGAGAGAGAGAGAGAGAGAGAGAGAGAGAGAGAGAGAGAGAGAGAGAGGAGAGAGAGAGAGAGAGAGAGAGAGAGAGAGAGAGCTGGCAGCAGTTCGGTAGGTACACGTACATGGAAAAAAAGAGAGAAAGAGAGACGGAAAGGAGAGACAGGGAGATAGACATACGAGGCGAGAGACAATACGTCACCGACAGGAAGATGGACGAGATAGACAAATAGACGGAAGAGGAGCGGCGAGGAGACAAAGGAAGACAGATAGATAGATAGAAGGTGATAGATAGCGTGAGATAAAAAGAGCGCACACGACTGGAGAAAGAGATAAACAAAGAACAGGAGAGAGAGAGAGAGACGAGAGAGAGAGAGGAGAGAGAGAGAGAGAGAGAGAGAGAGAGAGAGAGAGAGAGAGAGAGAGAGAGAGAATGGGTAGTAAATTACGTATATTTCATTTTCTAATAACAAAATTGATTGATAATTTCCCCACACAATGTCCTATTCAACATCACAAAGAACACACACACACACGCACACACACCACACCACGCACCACAAAAACAACACCACACACACCACATACATACACCACCCCCCACACTACAAAACACATACACACACACACACACACACACACACACACACACATACAATTACGTAACTAAGATATTGATATTTATATTCTTACTATACCTTTTCATGCTTTTGTTTCATTCTTCTACAGTTTCTTCACTCACTCACTCACACTCACGCACTCACTCACTCACTCCCTCACTCACTCACTCACTCACTCACTCACTCACTCACTCACACTCACTCACTCACTCACACTCACTCACTCACTCACACTCACGCACTCACTCACCCTTTACGCACTCACTCACTCCCTCACCCCTCACTCACTCACTCACTCACTCCACTCACACTCACTCACTCACTCCTCCTCACTCACTCCCTCTCTCAACTCACTCTCACTCACTCACTCACTCACTCACTCATTTACGCCCCCTCCCTCCTCCCTCCCTCCTCCCTCCCTCCCCCCCACTCACTCACTCACTCACCCACCACTTACTCACTCATTTACCCTCCTCCTCCCTCCCTCCCTCCCTCCCCACTCACTCACTCACTCACCCTTACTCACTCATTTACCCCCTCCCTCCCTCCCTCACTCACTCAGTCACTCACCTCCTCACTCACTCACTCACTCACTCACTCTTTACCAAATCACTCACCACACCACTCACTCACTCACTCACTCACTCCTACCCTCACCTTCCCCCTCACTTCACTCACTCACTCACTCACGCTTCCTCACTCACTCACTCACTCACTTTCCCAAACCAGATTTTTCCATTAATACCAAACCCTTCCATAATTATCTCTACCCAACCTACCTTTCCCCTCACTTCCATACCCTTCCCACATTCCCTTTTCCCCTCTTTATTCCCCCTCTACTTTCCTTCCAAGGCTTTTCTAATTTCCCCTTACCTCGCTACACCACCTAAGACTCCCTTGAATTTCCCCTTTTTCCCCTTTTAACTTCCCCTTTACAAGCATTCCTTTAGGTTGCTTTTTTCCCCTCAGGCACACATGCAGCTCTTATCGGTCTGGTTTCTCCCCTTATCAAAATCGGACCCCCTTTCCCCTCTCCTCCCTTCTTTCCTCTTCCCCCTTCCCCCCTTCCCGTCTTCCCCCTTCCCCTCCCTTCTCCCCTCATTTACAACATACTATAGTTCTTTTTCCAGCAACTCACCTTATTTCGTTTCTCCCCTTATCTTCGTGACCTTCCTTCCTCCCTTACCCCTCTTCCCCGTTGTACCCCTCCAGACTCCCCCTCCTCCCTTCTCCTCTCTCTCTCATTCCACATCCCTCGTCTTCGTTTTCGTCTCTCCTCTTACCCTCGTCTTACACCCAGATCTCTCTCCTCTCTCCTCTCTCTCTTCTCTCTCTCTCTCTTCTCCTACTATCTCTCCTCTCTCTCTCTCTCCTCTCATCTCATCTTTCCCTTGCAATCTTTCCCCATTAAACTCATTATATTTTATTACTACTGCATCTCATCTATCCCTTCATCTCTCTCTCTCTCTCGTCCTGTCTCTTCTCTCTCTCTCTCCTCTCCTCTTCTCTCTCTCCTCTCTCTCCTCTCTCATCACTCTCCCCAATTCCTCTTCTTTCACCTCTTTTCCTCCTTTTTTTCTCCCTTTCTTTCTTCTATCTTCTATTTTATCTTTTTATTTTTCTATTTCTTTCTATTCTTTCTATTCTTCTTTCTATTTCTATTCTTCTATATTTTATCGCTTCTATCTCCTATTTCTTCCATCCAGTTACTTTTTTGTGGTATTTCATCGTTTTTAATGCCTTCGTTTGTGTATCTTTTAGTTTGTACTCTTATCTTACTTTCTCTATTGGTATGCGTCTCTCTCTCTCTCTCCTCTTCTCCTCTCTCCTCTTCCTCATCTCTCTTCCTCTCTCTCCTCTTCTCCTCTCGTCTTTCTCTCCTCTCTCCTCTCTCCTTCTCTCTCTCTCCCCTTTTATGAACCAGTGTTGCTTCGGCTTTCACATTGCCTTAAAGATAACACTATTACTGTTACTAGGAAAATGCTATGAAGCGTCCTGGGAAAATAGAACATTCTGTGCAAGTTATTTCAACGTTGTAACCGGAAAGGAAAAAAACGTCCTAAGTCAATTGTAAAATAAATCGTTTTGTGTTGACTATAAATGTTGTTACTGGAAAAAAGAATTAGTCTAGTTTGATTATAAGTGAAGCAACCGATAAATAAACGTGTAAGTGGATTATACGTGATTTAATTGAAAGAAAACGTTTTTATTCATTATACACGTACTGGAATTAACGTTTAAGTCGATTATAACCGTTGTAATTCGGGGGGGGAAACGTTTATAGTACAAAAATAAAACGTTTAAGTGAATTATATGTCATTTAACTGAAAGAAAACGTTTGGATGTATTATACACGTACTGGAATAAACGTTTTGTTGATTACAACAGTTATAAACCAGGTAAAAAAACGTTTATAGTACCTCTAAACGTTGCAACCGACAGACATTACGAACTTGCTCCCTCTATGGAAAACGTTCAGAGCCTTCGTCTTTTATCATCTCCATAAAACGTTTTTCCCCTTTGTTACTGCTGCGATAAACGTTATAAGGCCGCCTTAACGATGCTGCTGCGTACTAAACTAACTTTTTAAAGAGAACACCAAAAACGTTTCAATTTTCCAATGAAGTGATTATACGTCCAAAGTTGATCTTATTGACGTCATCATAACTTTGCTGCCACAACGACTTTTTGGCAACATATCGAATACGTAAAATTTGAAGATAAAATAAAAATTGCTATGATAAGCCTGAAAATTGCCTATGATAAGCCTGAAAAACACTTCAAATTTGAAGAAGGAAAATTAAAATATGCTTCTACTTTTTGGCAACATTTCGAACACGTAAAATTTTAAAACAAAATAAAACAAATAATATGCTATGATAAGCCTGAAAATTGCCTATGATAAGCCTGAAAAACACGTAAAATTTGAAAAAGAAAATTAAGATATGTTTCTACTTTTTGGCAACATTTCGAATACATAGGTAAAATTGGAAGATAAATAAAAATATGCTATGATAAGCCTGAAATTGCCTATGATAAGCCTGAAAAACACAAAATTTTAAGAAGGAAATTAAAATATGCTGCTACTTTTCGGCAAAATTTTGAACACGTAAAATTTGAAGAAATAAAAAAAAAATATGCTACTACTTTTTGGCAATAATTCGAATACGTAAAATGTGAAAAAGGAAATTAAAATATGCTGCTACTTTTTATTAACATTTAAAATACGTAAAATTTGAAGAAAGAAATTAAAATCTGCTACTACTTTTTGGCAGCATCTAACAAGTAAAATTTGAAGAAGAAAGCTTAAAATATGCCGTGATAAGCCTGAAAATTATTAGATCAAATAATCTTACGCTCGTCTCCCTTCAAAAGCAGCCTCTCCTTTTCCCCTTAAACCAAAAAAAAAAAAAAACATAAAACGACACAATATTTTATAAACCTCAGATTCTTCATATAATCGGATTGACAAGTAATTTATTTTCTATTCAATCATGTTATTTTCTGCCACCGTAAGTAACAATATCAAACCACTTTTTTTTTTTTTTTTTTTTTTTTTTTTTCCTTTTTCAATTTTTTTTTTTGTATTTCTTATTTTTTCCGCGGTATTTTTTTTTTTTCCTTTTGCAATTTATATTTTTCTCTTTCGTACTTTTTCCTGGGTATTTTTGAGTCCGTCGTTAGCAGCTGGTTCATCCTTTGTGTTGGTTTCTGCAATACTGATCCGCTGAATAAGTTTGTTGTCGGTAAATTTAGATAGTTGATGAGTGAGAAAATAAGAGTATTGTTGTGGGAGATTAAAGGACGGTATACCCTTTCTTCTTTTTCCTTCCTCCTCCTCCTCCTCCTCCTCCTCCTCCTCCTCCTCCTCCTCCTCCTCTTCCTCCTCCTCCTCCTCCTTCTCTTCTGTTTGGTGCAGGACAAAAGTTGGGCAAAAAAGATGAAAAGGAAAAAGAGCCTTAAAAGGAGTTTGAAGATGAGTGGATGAGTGATGTGTAGGGTTGATTACACACACACACACACACACACACACACACACACACACACACACACACACACACACACACACACACACACACACACACACACACACACCACACACACACATTCTATTTACCTTCCATTACGTTTTCCTTATGTTATTTTCTCACGTTCTGTATTTCTTTTCTCATATATATTTTCTTTTCTGTAATTTCTCCTCCTCCTCCTCTCCTCCCCCTTCCTCCTCCCTACCTCACTACTTCCTCCTCCTCCTCCTCCTCCTCTCCATCTTCTCTCAAATCTCTCTTATCTTATCTTCCTCATCCAATAATTCCTCCTTTCCGTTTTTCTCCCCCTGACCCCATTTCTCCTTCGCTCTTTTCTCCACTATCCTCCCTAAACCTCACTACTTCACTCCTCCTCCTCCTCCTCCCTCTCCTCCTCTCCTCGCCCCCTGTCCTGCCCTCCTTCCTCCTCCTTGCCCTCCTCCTCCTCCTCTCCTCTCCTCTCCTCCTCCTCCTCCTCCTTCCCCTCCTCCTCCTCCTCCTTCTCCTCTCTCCTCCTCTCTCTCCTCCTCCTCCTCCTCCCTTCCTCCTCCTCTCTTGCCACTTTTCTCCTCCTCTGTTTCCCTTGTCTGTCTTTTGCCCTCACCCACACCTGTCCCTTGGTGGAGAGAGAGAGAGAGAGAGAGAGAGAGAGAGAGAGATGGAAAGGTTTTACTATTTTCATCTGCAGGGTTTTACTCTCTCTCTCTCTCTCTTCTCTCTCTCTCTCTCTCCTCGCTTCTCT
Source organism: Chionoecetes opilio (assembly GCA_016584305.1). NCBI lineage: Eukaryota > Metazoa > Arthropoda > Malacostraca > Decapoda > Majidae > Chionoecetes > Chionoecetes opilio. The sequence goes on along the minus strand of JACEEZ010019068.1, from coordinate 243,316 downwards.
CTCTCTCTCTCTCTCTCCTCTCTCTCTCTCTCCTCTCTCTCTCTCTCTCTCTCTCTCGCCTCTCTCTCTCTCTGTATGTCGGAATTCTCACCTTGCGTTATTTTCTAAGTGTCATTCCATATCCTTTCTTTATCTTTATTTATTATTTAACCCCTTTACATCTCTGCTCAATATATTACTATAAAATAATGTGTCTTTTTCTCCTCTAATCACTGTCCTTAACGAAGAAAGACGTATTTACAATTAAAAACTACCTTTATATTTTTTCCTGATAAAGTACTTGGCTTGCATCCCAGAAATAAAAAATGAATTAATCTCACCATAGTCCAAGTCGTGTCCTACATTGCTAATTTTTGCCGCGTACTTCAAGCGTTGCGTCGAAGGTTGGCGAGGCGTGAGGCGCGAAATGAAGCGTCCCTCACACGCTGATACACGCAGAGTGACGGAGTGACGGCCAGGCAAAGATGAACAATGGGAGGGATTTCTCGTTTGATTAGCGTGAAATCTGTGGTTAAAGTATGTGATTTTTTTGAGGGGGTAAAATTGTGGTTGAAAGGTTATTTCTTATTTTCTTGTTTTTCTTATTTTATTGAAGGAAGTATGGATGGCTAGATTATTTTAGGTGTATACTGGTAAGAGTATAAGAATTTTTTTTTTTTGTAATGGTGAAAATTGTGGTAGAAGTATGTGTTTTTCTTTTTTTCCCTTTTCTTTTTAATAGGAAGGAAGTATGGATGGCTAATTTATTTTGGTGTAAACTGGTAAGAGTATTGAATTTTTTTTTTTTTTGTAAGGTGAAAAGTTGGTAGAAAGTTTTTGGTTTTTTTTTCTGTTGTTTTTTTTTTTTTATTAATAGGAAGGAAGTTATAGTGGAAATTTAAATAATTTTTTTTGTGTAAACTCTTGTAAATATATGATTTTTTTGTGTAAGTCGTGAAACTGTGGTAGAAAGTATCAGGTTTTTTTTTTTATTTGCGAGTTTTTTTTTATAGAAAGGAAGTAAGGCTAGGTACATTTTTTTTTAGTGTAAACGTGTGGTCAAATGATTTTTTTTATTTAGTGTGAAACTGTGGCTAAGATATCCGAGATATTTTTTTTATTTTCTTTAACTTGGTGGATGTATGTTTTAAGGACCATTGTTTCGTGTGGTACGTGATTGGTTGTGAATGGTGTTGCTCTGTGTGTGTGTGTGTGTGTGTGTGTGTTGTGTAGTAATTGTGTCATTGGTGTGTTTGTATGTGTGTGTGTATAATACAGTCTGTTGTATTTACAGGGCCAGGAGCAACTGCTCGTGTGGCCGTCACCATATAACATTTATCATTCATCCTTAGTGCTTGATGTTGGCGACAGACACCACGCGAGAGCCAGGTCAACAAACCCCGGCTAACACCCGGTACCCGACACTGCTGGGTGGACAGGGGCTCGGGTTTTAAAGGAAACAGCCATCTGTTTCCGCTCCGCCCGGGGATCGAACCCGGGACTTCTCGGTTGTGAACCGAGCGTGCTTCCCCTACACTACGGAGTACCCTGCTCCGTGTGTGTGTGTGTGTGTGTTTGTTTGTAAGTAATATGATACACAGTTATACAATTGGGTGCTGAATATTAGACATTAAGAATAATAAAGAGTACAAATGTGGGATAGACAGACAGACAGACTGACAGACAGACAGACAGACAGACAGACAGAGAGACAGACAGGCAGACAGAGAGACAGACAGGCAGACAGAGAGACAGACAGGCAGACAGAGGGACAGACAGGCAGACAGAGGGACAGACAGGCAGACAGAGAGACAGACAGGCAGACAGACAGGCAGACAGAGGGACAGACAGGCAGACAGAGAGACACACAGGCAGACAGAGAGACAGACAGGCAGACAGACAGGCAGACAGAGAGACAGACAGGCAGACAGACAGGCAGACAGAGGGACAGACAGGGAGGCAGACAGGCAGACAGAGAGGCGCTATTCAAAACTGTATAATTAGCTTGTATAGTATCAGTATTCAAATCCTTATCATTACGACTCTAGTTTTTTCGACCTCAATGCAATGTTTTTATCTGGAGTTCATTTACCCGCTCCTCTCATCACATATCTCTGACATGAACTCGTTCCTACTTATAAATACTTACTTTTACTTACTTATAAATACTTACTTTTACTTACTTATAAATACTTACTTTTACTTACTTATAAATACTTACTTTTACTTACTTATAAATACTTACTTTTACTTACTTATAAATACTTACTTTTACTTACTTATAAATACTTACTTTTACTTACTTATAAATACTTACTTTTACTTACTTATAAAATCTTACTTTTACTTACTTATAAATATTTACTTTTACTTACTTATAAATACTTACTTTTACTTACTTATAAATACTTACTTTTACTTACTTATAAATACTTACTTCTACTTACTTATAAATACTTACTTTTACTTACTTATAAATACTTAATTTTACTTACTTATAAATACTTACTTTTACTTACTTATAAATACTTAATTTTACTTACTTATAAATACTTACTTGTACTTACTTATAAATACTTACTTTTACTTACTTATAAATACTTACTTTTACTTATAAATACTTACTTTTACTTACTTATAAATACTTAATTTTACTTACTTATAAATACTTAACTTTTACTTACTTATAAATACTTACTTGTACTTACTTATAAATACTTACTTGTACTTACTTATAAACACTTACTTTTACTTAATTATAAATACTTACTTTTACTTACTATAAATACTTACTTTTACTTACTTATAAATACTTACT
>JACEEZ010019068.1:228019-233019 GCA_016584305.1 Chionoecetes opilio | reverse complement strand
TGTTTTATTTTCCTTACGAGCCTCATCACACTTCGATACACATCACCCCACAACGTTGACACCCCTCTGACCCCTCACACCTACCCCCCCCTCCCCTCCATTCCACCCCCACCCCTTTCTAAAACTGTCACCCCATTAATTATATTTTTTTGCCGTTTTTTGCTCTTTTTTTATCTTGCTTTTTTTTCCTTTTCGACCCAAGTGTTATCTTTCTTATCTTCGTCACGTTCGTTTTTTTTCCTGTTCTACGTCTCTGGCGGGTGGCATTTATTTAATTATCTCTCTCTCTCTCCTCTCTCTCTCTCTCTCTCTCTCTCTCTCTCTCTCTCTCTCTCTCTCTCCTTTGTGTTTTTGTCCATTATTCTCTATCCTCTTTGTCTCTCTCTTTGTTCTTTTGGCTAATGGGTGCTTCGTTAATATTCTATGAAGGTTGGTTTGTTTGTTGTTTAGTTCTTGGCGTTTAGTATCGTTGCGTTTCGTGTTCCGTTCGTGTTGTGACCTGTTACGGTTTTTTTCCCTACACACACCCCACACCACACACACACACCACACAACCCCAACACACACACACGCACGCACGCACGCAAAACGCACACGCACGCACGCACGCACACCCCACCCCACACACAAAACACACACACACACACACACACCCCACACACACACACACATCAAAGAAATACACAATAAAATATAAAAAAAAAATAGATCTACCCCAAATGAACACACACACACACACACACACAAAACACACACACACACACACACACACACACACACACAAAACCACACACACACACACACCCCACACACACACACACACTATCTTTAATTAAAAAAACTCGTTCCAGATGAAATAAAAGAAATAGAATTAGAGAAAGGTAAAAAAAAGGGGGAGGGGGAGAGGAAAAAAGGGGGAAGAGGGGAAAGGGGAAGAGGGAGGAGAAAAAAGGGGAAAGGAGAGCGAGAGAGGGGAAAAGGCACAAAAAAAAAAAGAGGAGAGAGGGGGAGGAAAGAGGAAAAAAGGGGTTTAGTGAGGGAAACTTGGGAGAGGGAGGGGAAAAAGGGGGGAAAATGAGAGAATGAGGGGAAAAAGGGGGGAGAGGGAGGGAGAAAAGGAGAGCAAGAGAGGGAAGGCGACAAAAAGGAGGGGGGTAGGAGGGAGAGAGGGGAAAAAAAAGGGGGGAAGGTGAGGGAGAAAGGGGGAGGAAGAGGAAAAAAGGGGGTTTAGGAGGGGAAAAAGTGGGGGAGAGGGAGGGGAAAAAAGGGAAAATGAGAGAATAAAGGGAAAAAGGGGGGAGAGGGAGGGAGAAAAAGTGGAGAGGGAGAGAAAAAGGAGAGGGAAGGGAGAAAGAGGGGAGAGGGTGAGGGGAAAAAGGGAGAGGAGGATGGGAAAAAGGGAGAGAATGAGGGGAAAAGGGAGAGGGGGAGGGAGAAAAAGGGAGAGGGAGGGGAAAAAGGGGGAAAATGAGAGAATGAGGGGAAAAAGGGGGAGAGGGAGGGAGAAAAAGTGGAGGGAGAGAAAAAGGAGAGGAGGGAGGGGAAAAGCGGGGAGAGTGAGGGAGAAAGAGGGGAGAGTGAGGGGAAAAGCGGGAAGAGTGAGGGGAAAAGCGGCACTGATTGAACCCACTTGGAAGTAGGTCAGGATTGTTCATTCGATTACACACCAATTAATCGTTTTTTCTTTTTTCTTTGGGGGGCGCAGGGGGGGCGGGGGGCTCCTTCCTTAATGACCAGACAGTAATTAAAAGGCATTCCAGTAAATGTTTTCCACTAAATGTTGGTGTGGTGGTGGTGGTGGTGGTAGAGGCTGGATTTTGTGTGTGTATTTCATTCTTCTTTCATCCTTCATTCATTCATTCATTTCATTCATTCATTCGTTCATTCATTCATTCTCTTCACTTCGTTTTCTTTCTTGCAATTTTTTTTTTTTTTTTTTTTTGTATTGGCTGAATTTTGTGTAGCTTATTTCATTCTTCTTCCTTCCTTCCTTCCTTCCTTCCTTCCTTCCTTCCTTCCTTTCTTCCATCCTTCATTAATTAATTCATTCCTTTCTTCCTTCATTCATTCTTTTCTTCACATTTTTATTCGTTTTCTTTTCGTCTTATTTTCTTTCTTGCAATTTATTTTTTGTTTTGTTTTTGTAGTACCTGAATTTTGTGTTATTTATTTCGTCTTCCTTCCTTCCTTCCTTCCTTCCTTCCTTCCTTCCTTCATTAATTCTCCTCTTCTCATTATTTGCATTTTCTCTTCATTCTATTTTCCTTCTTACCAGTTACCTTTTTTTTTTATTCCAGTTTAATTACTTCCGATTAGACGTAAGGATTAGACTCGGGAAAGAAAGGTGCGTAGCGGAAGCCTTACCTGATCTGACCTGACCCGTGTTTACCTGCGTATTCCTGACCCAGCACACACCCCCACACACACACACACACACACACACACACACACACACACCACACACACACACACACACACACACACACACACAAGGAGTCATTTCCTGATAATGTCTCTGTAATTCTTGTAAAAATGATGCGGAAAAGCCGAGAAAATGAGGTAAAAATGCGAGTAATAAACGGGCTGAGAGGGTGAAAGGAGGAGAGAAAGGAGGAGGAGGAGGAGGAGGAGGAGGGGGAGGAGGGGAGGAGGAGGGGAGGGGGGGAGGAGGAGGAGGAGGAGGAGGGAGGAGGAGGTGGGGGGTGGGGGGGGTGGTGGAAGAGGAGGGGGAGGAGGAGGAGGAGAGGAGGAGGAGGAGGAGGAGGAGGAGGAGGAGGAGGAGGAGGAGAGGAGGTGGTGGTTGGGGGTGGTGGTGGTGGTGGTGGTGGTGGTGGTGGGGTTGTGGTGGTGGAAGAGGAGGAGGAAGAGGAAGCGGATGAGGATGAGGATGAGGAAGAGGAAGAGGAGAGAAATGAGGAGGAGGAGGAGGAGGAGAGAAATGAGGAGGAGGAGGAGGAGGAGGAGGAGGAGGAGGAGGAGGAGGAGGTGGTAGTGATGGTGGAAGAAGAGGAAGGAAGAGGAATCCAAATAACATCCACTGGAATTATGGGATATCAGGATCTTTGTTTTTTCTTATTCGTTCTTCCTTTTTTTGTATTAACTATTAAGAATTTAAGTTTTTCCCTTCAATATGTGCATTGGTTACTGTTTGTTAGATTCATAATAATTGAACAAAATGATCTTGCAAGAATCTATTTCACTCCTTTCCTTTACATATGAGTTTTCCATCTTTCTTCTTCTTCCTCTTCTTCCTCCTTTTCTTCCTCTTTCTTCCTCTTTTCCTCCTCTTCCTCTTCCTCTTTCCTCCTCCTCTTCACTCATCATCACCTCAAAGTCACGGTTAAAGTATTCAAGGCAAATGAAGTGTAGAAGTGAAGACACACACACACACACAAATAATAATAATAAATAAATAAGTAAAGAAAGAAAGAAAGAAAGAAAGAGAGAAAGAAATAATAATAATATATAGGAAAATTAGAATTACCGTCGCTTTGATCTCTTAATCCCCCCATCAGACGCAAGGGCTGAAGGGCCGAGTCAGGATCCTCCCGAATTGTACTAATCTAAAAGGAGCTCATTATCCCTTAGAAGGCTGGCGGGCGAGTGTTAGTTAGGAGGTATAAAGCCACCTCATTAGCGGGTTACTGGGTTTTGCTTAATCTGTTGGTGGTGCTTGGTAATAGAAGTCGTTTCTCCTACACGCCTGAGACAAAACCCGGCCTTGGCGCGGGGCCAGAGAGAGAGAGAGAGAGAGAGAGAGAGAGAGAGAGGAGCAGAGAGAGTCGAAGAGAGAAGAAGAGAAGACAGAGAGATAGAGAGAGAGAGGAGAGAGAGGACAGCAGAACAGAGAGACAGACAGAGACAGACAGACAGAGAGAGAGAGAGAGAGCAGAGAGAAGAGAGGAGAGAGAGACGAGAGAGAGAGACAGAAGAGAGAGAGAGAGAGAGACAGAAGAGAGCAGAGACAGAGAGAGAGAGCAGAGACAGACAGAGACAGAGACAGACAGAGACAAGAGACAGACAGAGACATAGAGAGAGAGAGAGAGAAAGAGAGTGAGTTTGAAAAAGATAAAAGAAGCATTTACCTGGAAAACAGGAAATAGAGAGAGAGGAAAAATGGTTAAGCAGGAAAGAAAAGTAAAAAAGTGGAAGGGATAAAAATTAAAAAAAAAAAGGAAAATGTGTCGAAGGTCTTAACGAAAGGAAGGAAAATAATAGGTGAGGAAAAGAAAGTACTTGAGGAGAGGAAGGAAAGGAAGGAAAGGAAAGGAAGAGAAGGATGAAGGAAAGAAGGGTATATGAAAGTAGTATATGAGAAGGAAAATTGTCAAGGAAAATAAGAAATCAAATAACACTGAGAAATCGGAAGAGAGGAAAAAAGAGAAGGAAGGAAAGGAGGGAAAGGAGGAAAGGAAGAGAAAGCAAGAGAAATAGAGAAGGGAAGAGAAGAGCAGTGAAGTTATTTTGACACTCAGTGACTGGAAACTCTCGACCATTGATTTAAAAGGAGCTGAAAAGTCATTTAGGCTTATAATAAAAATCACAATATGTATCATGGCTAGTCATGTGCTCATAAAAAATAAAAATAAATTGGCCCCATTTTAGTTTTATCAGATCCATTACATTATACATAGAGTTCAAAATTTTGCATAAAACAGCTCACTACATATGCAATAAAAATCTTCAACATTTCCTCTCATTTCCTGTCCTGGTACGGTATTACAGATTGCTAAACACAACGTTCCCAGGGTTCCCAACTACAGAGCCGGACCGTGGCACCACACCTGCAGCCCTGGCCACCTGCTTCACGACTTTAGTGTTGCTGTGTGCGGGGCGCAGAGTTTTTAAAGTGACTGTACTTGTATTGGCTCAGTGATGTTTGGGCAGAGTCACGAGTATCTAATTGTAAACATGTAAATAGTTAGCATTAAGTAATCATAAGTCTATGTATGTGGTTAAGGTTAGGTTGTAAGAGAGGTGGTAGAGGAGAGCGGGGCAGG
>JACEEZ010019068.1:140000-197500 GCA_016584305.1 Chionoecetes opilio | reverse complement strand
TCAAAGGGCGTTATTCATGCCTTATTGTACTCCATATAAAGTTGCAAGCACGCAGATTACCCCTCCCCCCTGGTATCCTCCCCCCCCCCCCAACCTTCCTCCATCCATGGATCTGTTTCTCCAGCGTCCTTTCTCCGCCTTATCCTCTTCGTCAGTCCGTCTCTCATTCGTTTAATCAATAAAGTCCTAATCAGATACTCCTCTTAAAAACAACTAATATTAAACCGTTTATATTTTTTTTCAATTTTTCAACAATTCGTGTTTACATCAATTGTTTTTCCCCCCGATCGATCTTATTTGGCTTGAGTTTCTGTTTTTTTCCTAAGAGTTTATGTGTGTTCGGTCTTTCGCTTTGAAGTAAGGTTTCTGTTTTCCTCACCAATATTTTTCTTACATGTGATTGACTTTTTATTTTCTTTAAGTTAGTTGTCTTTGATCGTCGTCCTCCTCGCCTGCCGTGCTCAAGGTGTCAGTGAAAAAATATGAAAAAGAATAGAAAAAATAAAGTAAATAACAAAACATCAACTAAATAATAACTAAGATTTTTTATTTCTATTCATTTATTTCGTTTTCTTGTGAATTAAGTTTTCATCAGCCCACCCTCGTCACCTCGCGTCTGTATCTCTGTCATTACTCTTATTCTATCCATTTCTTATCTATCTCCACCGTTAATACAATCCTTCACATCACTCGATTATTCCATTACTGTGTTTCCCCTTTCTTTCGATGCACTTGCTTCTTTCCCCTCGCTGGGAGACCCCGAGGGAGAGGCGGGTCGTCCCAGGCACAGGTAAGGTTATTTTTCCCCTCAGGTGGTAAGGGGGGACACGCCTGTATCTCAGTCTATCGAGGCATCACCACCCCCCTCCACTGCCTCATTATTATGCCATAACCACCACCTATGCTCGATTACTCTTTTTTTTAATATATATTGATCTCTGCTTGAACCTTGGACCCCACGAGCCTTCAGTGCGACCGGACGGCATTCAGACTGGTAGCGTTTGTTCATGTGTTTGTGCTTCACGGAGGAGCCTCACGCGGTGGGTCCAAGTGCTAGTGTCTTTCTTATATTATATCCTGTTATATATGTATATTATATAGTACATATCTATATATTATATCACATTTGTTATTATCTCTATTTATGCCCTCTTTATTATCTGGTTTGCATACGATCCTTCAAATGGTCGAGGTTTGTTTACTTTTTTTCGTATTTTTTACATGTTACTTACCCTGTCCTTCCCTCCCCCTCCCCTCCCCTCTGCGTGCCTACAATTTTGCTGTTTGTGAAGCGGCTCTTCCAGTACTCAATGGGACGCCGTGGGAAGTTGCCCCAAGGTGTGTGTGGACGACGACGTGCGGCTGACCTCAGGGCGGGGCGACTCCGTGGGCATGAGGTCACATGAGGTCACAACTCCATCCCTCGCCCGCCCGCCCGCCGATACGGAGCTAAGTAACACGATGACTCCTTCGTCAGCGTGGCGGCGGCCTGCCTTCGCGCGTGTTTCTGGGGCTTATTTTGACGCCCTCACCCGCCTGCCAACCGCCCCCGCCCGCCCACACACATCCCACGGGCGTCTTCCCACGGGTCTCATAATTTTTTCTCTTTGTACAGCATTCTACCTTAGTAACTCTAGCGTTGTTTGTATGGGTTGTTTCTTTACAGGTTCTCCAGTGATTGTCGGGGTTACGATGCACATTCTCAGTATCAGCTCAGTTTCTGAAGTACAGATGGTACTAAAAACTTACCCACCATATTACCATAACATACTATGTGGCGACCATGCAGTGTCCGTTTTGTTCTGAGCCCTCCACCCCCCCACTTGCACACCGGCTCGGCATCTCTCGGTCTCCTAACCCCTCACGTCTCCTTGTCCCGCGATGGGTTGTCTTTAGGTTGGTCACGGGGTTCCCTTCATGCATGCCTCAATGTGCACAAAAGAGAACCCCGGAGGCCAACCCCCAACCCCCCAAGGTCACGCCCCTCATGTTGTCATCTCACTCAGGGGGTTTAAACGCCCCTCAACACACTTGTCATGCCTCAGTTAACAGGAGATGGGGAGAGGGACGGGCTACACACACGCCCCCTTACCCACCTCCCCCCACAAGCAGGATGGTCCTCCCCCCACCCGTGGCTTGGCTGTGGGGGAGCTGGTTTGCCCCTCCCCCCCTCTTCCCCTCTCCTCCCCGGTGGTGAAACTTAGGGATGTCACAGAGCCGTGTATGCAACTCCCAGCATCATTTTTTGTGCTTTGACCGAATCCAAGTCAACTGCAACCAGTCCCCCCAACCCTCTCCTAGCCACCCACCACCACCACCACCACTACCAACCACCACCACCACCACAACTACCACCACTACAACCAAAGTGCCCCCTACCACTTTTCCCCCCACTGCCACCAACAAAAACACCATCACCACCACCACCACTTCCATCGCTCGCCCACACACCACCATGTAACACCACCACCACCACCACCACCCAACACCCTTAGGGAATCACGTGGATAGAGGGGTGTGACGCCATACACAGCCACAGCACTTTTCACTCTGCACTCGCCTCTTTGCGTCACACCCACGCTACCACACCTGCCATTCACTCCCCCCCCCCTCTCACATTGTGCCACGCTCCCCCTACTCCCCCCCTCGCGCGGCACAGGGAGCTATTCTGTGGTGATAGCGAGGAATCCCCACACTAAGGCACTGAATCTCAAGGACGAGAGCCACACTATCCACACTATCCACACTATCCACATTATCCACATTATCCACATTATCCACATTATCCACATTATCCACATTATCCACACTAGCCACACCGCCACTATCCACCATGACACTATCCTCTCCTACTCCTCTACCAGCCTCTCGTCCTAAACCCTTTTCCTCTTCTCTCTCTCCACCCCGTCTTTCTTCCCCTCTTTCTCCTCCTTCTCCTCCGCCCCCACCCACACAGTGACAGACATAAGTGCTCATTTCAGGCGCCCAGTGTAGTGGAGTTACCTTACCTTTCCTTACCACCCGCCCACACACACACACACACACACACACACACACACACAACACACACACACACACAGACACACACACACACACACACACGACACACACACACACACCACACACACACAACAACACACACACACACACACACACACACACACACACACACAGACACACACACACACACACACACACACACACACACACACACACACACACACACACACACACACACACACACACACATACTACATCCCATTATCTGGGCGATCATTCCTTTTTTTGATGCTCCCATTGCTATTAGAACTTTCATATCTAATAATTCATAATGATCCCCGGAAATATTCAACTCATTACACATGTCAAATTACTACTACTACTACTACTACTACTACTACTTCTACTACTACCCCCATTTTACTACTACCACTACCACTACATACCACCTTTGAGTACGGTAACTAAGTATGTGTGTTACGACGCCCACTTTGATCACAAGGATGGGTAATTATTTTTTCCTTAATTGTTTGCTTTTACACCCTATTACAAAATCCTTTTTCATAAGTGTACTACTGGAGCACATTTCCCATTAAGTACACCCCTCCCCCCCACCCCTTTCATGAGAACACCATCCCTACGGGGGCACACACACACACACATGCACACACACACACACACACACACACGTACACACACACACACACACATTGCTTCAACGGTCTATCTCTTGTTCTTTCCAAACTTTCTTAGGGCAAATATTGAAAGAAAGAGTGAGAAAGAAATTGAGTGAGAGTGAATGAGAATGTATGGTAGAAAAATGTAGGGAGTGTGAGTGTTAAGAGTGAGAGTTGAATTTAAAGCACAAAAAGTTGTAATAAATCTTCTAAATTCTGTCTTTCTGATGGACCATGACTGGAAAAAAAAGAAACACAATCTTGCCACACTCTCACCTTCTCGTTATTATTATTATTAAAAGTAGAAAAATCACTTAGTCGATTCATTTTTGTTCATTCCGATTAATTACTATCATTATTCTTATTAGTATTATCATTATTATTATTCATATTATTATTATTATTATTACCCATTATATATTAAATACATACATTTAAGTAACAGTTTCCTATTGCTTGTTAACTCCCCCTTGTAAGCACACAGCAATTGAACTGTCAGATTCAGGTAAGATGAGATATTGTGTATTTGGAAGCCAGTGGCGTTTATCTCTATTGTTTTGATTACTCTGCTCTATCTCTCTCTCTCTCTCTCTGTCTCTCTCTCTCTCTGCTGCTTCTCATTTACGTTCCTCTATAGATCTTTTTATTTTCTACCTCAGCTTCCCCTTTTCAATTACCAGTTTTCTATAATTTCCAACATTTCGTTTTCTGTTTTCGTTTTCTTTTTTATCACCACTGAGTTTGAGGTACTTCGGTATTTTGTGGGTCTTTTATTATTTCATTTTGTCTTTACGTTTCAAATAATGATATCAATTTGAAGGATGTTTTGGGGATTAAAGAGAGAGAATTGACGATTATGGCGGTTTTTCGACATATCTCCTGGCTGTTGAGTCACTCCTGATGATGATGTTGACGTCATCATACAATTGTAATCAGTGTCATCACATTCAACAAGATAGACCACCAGCCAGCGCCTCATTGCAATCAGTCAAAACTCCGGCCACTAGAGGCGCTGCGATCGACTGAATGCAATGGGACACCCTGATTGGTGGTGGTTAATCGTCCCGCCGCAGCTCCTCGCCCTCTGATTGGCGGAGCTGCGGCCGGTGCTCTTCTCTCATTAGCCCGTGGGACGCCGATCGCTTAGCACCACCACCACCGCCACCGCCGCGGCTTCAGTCTCGCAGGCGCGCGGTGTGGGTGCGTCTTGTTGGATGTTGTATATTTTGGTGTATTTTCGAGATCATGCTTTCAGTGTTCCTTCCTTTATTATTACTATTTTTATTACTATCATTAATTTTCACTGTAATTACTTCCTACTACTACTACTACTTCTACTACTACTACTACTACTACTACTACTACTACTATACTACTACTACTACTACTACTACTACTACTACTACTACTGGAAGCGATGTCTTTTTATTGATATCATTATTTGTTAAAGTCTCAAACGTTTTATAATTCTTTTCTGCTTCTGCTATTGATTAACTACTTTACATTTTTTTTCACGTATATTTACGTTTCTGTCTCTCCCTTTCTATGATTTGCTTTCATTAATTACTGAATACAAAAAGAAAGGTCGATTTACGTGTCGTTAGAACTAAGCTCTTATGATTCCCTATTCTTTGCCTATTCTTCTTCTTCTTCTTCTTTTCCATTATCTTTCGGTTCTGTATCTGTCTGTCCGTTCGGTTTTGTCCTAGTTTGGTTGCTGCCTCGGAAAGAAAGGAAAGGCGACAACCTCCAACTATTTCTGGGTTAAGACTTGATCAAGATGACTCTCTGTTAGAAGCTTAGACTTAGAGGAATAGAGAGGTAAAGGTTGAGTGCCGAGGATGACTTCACTAATTGCATGATTCATTTGAAGCTTTAATAATTGACCTCGTGTGCTTCACAATCTTATTTTCATTATTCTAATTATTATAGATAGAGATTATATAAGTATTTTCAATCAATTTATTTTTCCTCCCCTCCCCTTTCTCCTAAACACTGCTAAAAAGCCCCTCAAATGGACTTCTGGAAGGGGAAAAAAGCACTCAGTTGGAGATATAACAGCCTGGTTTTTTGCTCTCTATAAAATATGTACTTTGATTTCTTTCTTTTTTACTTCATTACCATCATTATTATCATTATTATCATTATTATTAATCATCGATACCAAAATGAAACATATATTATTTGCACGTATCTCATCGCAGGCCCACGTATTTTCCCGCCATTCGGCCAATAAATGAAAAAAAATCAAGTCAAAACATAAATAAACAAAGGCGTTCAGTAACTAAAGAAAGGAGTGTAAGTATAAGTAAATAAAAATTAATACAATCTTTCAAAAACTTATAAGAAGGTGGTGGTCATTTTGCTGGTGTGTTTGGGGCCGAACAGGTATACGTAGGCCTGTGGTGATCCGAATGACGATCCTCCTGGCAAGAACTGGTTGATTTTGGAGCACCGTACGTTTGTTTGTTTGTTTTGTTGCAGTCTGTAGCGCACAGTAACCTCTCCCCGCAAGGCTCAGTCCCAGGTACACCACGTTACCATTAGATACCCTTCTTTTACCATTAGATAACCTTCTTTTGGTTCACCTCTAGTTTTGTTTCTTCTTCAGTTTTGTTTCGTTGGTTTGTTTCTTCAATTACTCCCACGATGATCACGAAGACTCCAACTTTAAGCTTTTTTTTTTCTAGTAGACTCACACATTATGTTGCGACTTTTTTCTCATCAATTAATAATTAATTATACAAGACCATAGACATTACGCAGGCGTCATTAACTGTTAAACGATAAAATCCGCTAAAATTACATTAAAAAAACTAGCATTACTATTAATTCTCTAACAAAAAAACAATGCATTGCTTGTCCCAGTCACTCCTTGTTGACATAATTACTTTGTCTTGCTAACCGTACTAAATAAACTACCAGTATTTTTTGTAAAGAATCCATGCTTGTTAACTTAATCTAAACCTAATCTTAACCTCAAGACTTTAATGTTTGATTCAGAACGTCCCTTTCGGTCCATACCCAAAGCTGTGTTGCTCCTGCCTCCAATGTCTATGTGCTGCTGATCTACAACGACGGACCTCACAACTCCTTTACCTGTCCTGTCCCTTCCTGCTTGGCCGACTCTCACACTCGCTCAGGATGGCCCCTGATACTTCATCCCTTTAACTACCTTGCACTTCTACTACTTCTGGCCGGTACTGCTACTGTTTCTGATGGTACTGCTACTTCTACTGTTTCTGATGGTACTGCTACTTTTACTACTACCACTACTACTGTCACTGTTACTCCTTCTTCTAGAACGTATTTTTTCACTGTTTCTACTGTTTATAATCTAATTCTCTATCTATTTTTCTATCTAATACAACTATTTCTACTACTATTACTACTATTTTCTACTACTACTAATTTTACTATATCTGTTCCTCTACTTCTTTATTCTATTACTATTTCTACCTCTTTCTCTACTAAAATACCCTTACTACTACTGCTACTATTACTACTACTACTACTACTAACTACTACTACCACTGCTGCTGCTGTTGCTGCCACCACCACCACCACTACTACTGCTGAAGTGTCTACCACCCCAGGGGACACTCTGACCCTCGATCTATATATATATAAACCGTTTCTCACTCCGCTAATCACACACAGACGCGTCCACACAAACAAGTGGTTATGGCACACAATACTGGGCAGCCAAAGGTTTAACGAGCGGCCTGATGCCCCTTGTATCTCCAAAGGTTGCTTTTCGGCTCTCTGAGTGTTGCTCGCACTAGCCCAAACATCACAGGACATACAGGCTAGCAAGCTATTATATATATTATAGTTATTTTTTTTCTATGTGTGTGATTCAGTGAATACATCTGTTTGTTTGTTTTTCTTATCTTAATTAACCTGCACTTGATTGTGGTTAAATAATCTACTGTACTTGTTGCATTAATTCATTTTACTATTACTACTATTACTATTATTATTTATGTTTATGCTTAATCAATTAACCCTATTTCAAAGGAAAGAAATATACATAGTATCAAATTTAATGCCTGGCACTGTTATAGTTATTTATTTTCTTGCGTCTAATTAACCCTTTTTTTTGTCTTTTTTTTTTTTGACTTAATTCATTCATGGCTGCATCCGTTGTTTTTTCGGGACTTCCCTCTTGGCCCTGCCCGGTGCTGAGGCCGCGGCTGCATGCAAACTCTCATGCACGGAATGATTCACAGTCTCCAAGCCCGCCAGCCTTTAAGATTCCAAGAAATACATAATACTATTTTTTTATTATTAATCTTCTCAGTATTATGCATTGGTCAGTGTCTCTAACGTGGTCGCCATATTGGTCTGAGGGTTGGAAAGGATCACCACACGGAATAATAATCACCGGCTCCATATTTATTTTTGAAGCTGCATTGCCATTTTGAATTTTTTTTTCTCAATATTTTTTTTTGACTTGGTAAGGCCGGTGTGTCTCGGTGCTAATTCCAGCCTAACCAGCCTCAGACTAAGCCTATAGGCCTTCCGTCCAGGTTGATGAAGTCTGGGTTTTGTTTATTCTGCATTTTTTCCTCCTCCATGAGTTTTTTTTTTTTTTTTTATGCGCCACCATTTCTCACTCAACTTACATAACCAATGATATTTTTTCTGTCATTATATATATTTTTCTTTATATTCTTGTTCCATTTCCATTGTTCTTGGAAATGTCAGATTAGGGTTGTCTTTGTTTCTTTTCCGTATGTTGTTATTCTGTTATTATTTCCTTCTGATTATTTTTTGCTTCAAGGTAGGAAAAGAAAACTCAAAAAACTCCCCCAAAAATATGTGTTATAGACATTGCTAAAAGGTAAATGTAATAATAAGAGTCACACATCGGAAAAGAATCGAACAGACGACTAGAAAAATGAAATGGCAATAAATAAAAGTCAAGTCAAATCAACAAATGCAAAAACAGGAGACCCAAGAATGAACAAAACCGAGGCGCCTCAACTTGGACCGTAAACTATTAATAATGATGCTAATGATAATGACAGTAAACAAACAATAATGATAATGATGAGGAAAAACCATTCTATTTTCTTTTCTTTGATGATACTAATAAAGAATATAATTAATCCCACCCAAAAAGATTGAGCAATTTACCAGCACTCCTTCACTTTAAATTAAACAAAACAAAAGTTAAAAGTTATTTCAATGAAAAGAGAAAAAAAACTCAACCATTTAGAGATTTCATCGAGACTAGAACCCAGAAATATGTTTGGCGGTGTGTTGTGCCTTTTACAGGGGAAAGGATCCTTCACCGCTGCCACCAACTCTGGCAGGGCAGCCGCCATGTCTTCAAGTAGTAATTCTGGGGGAGACGACGACGAGTCCGATGGCCCGACGCAGGTGCGACACACACCACCACCACCACCACCACCACCACCACCACCACCACCACCACCATTACCACCACCACCACCACCACCACCATCATTACCCTCCACCTTAAATATTCACCACACTTCACATAACATCCTAATCCCATTTTTTTTCTAATCCTACTCATATTCAGTCATAATTCATTGTTTTCTTCCTCGTTTTCTTTTTGTATTTTTGATCCAAAGACACGATTATTACTGTCATGTCTTGTGGTTTTGTCACTGTTTTAAATCATTTTTCTATTTTTTTTTATTTTTATTGAAATGATGCACTTACATATTGTTCATTGCCATTTTGTGAGAGTATCATCAGTATCATCACCTTTTTACCACACACACACACACACACACACACACCACACACACACACACACACACACACACACACACACACACGAGGTCATCTTGACACTATCATCACTATCATCACTACCATCATATCAACCAATGCCTCAAATATCACATCACCACACAGACAGACTCGTGCAACACACCACACAGCAACACCACTACCACCACACACCACTACCACTACACATCACCACACCACCACCTCGCGTCACCACTCCGTCTCACCTGCCATGCCCGAGACCCACATGCTAGGTACCCCTCCTCCCGTTACGTTACTTAAGACCTATGTTCTAGTTCTGTTCCTTCGCGTAATACAGTTTTGCGTCGCCTCCACACGCTGCCTCTCCCATCCTATAGTTACTCTTTCGTTCAGTTTCTTTCCTCTACGATTGCTTCTTCTAATGGCTACTATCGAGGCTAATGAAGCTTATGTATCGTTGACTCATACGTTCCATCTCGCCAGCCAGCCAGTAGAAATGGTCGAGTCTTCAATATTCCTAGTACGTTTTATGCCCGGTATTTGTGACGCTGATAACTGTTTACACCGTCGCTTAGCCCGTCTACCGAATGCCTTAACCCACCAGGCACATTTTAGGTTCAGTAAACCCTCCGATGCCTCAGGTCAACCTCGTGGTACCTTCAGCTCCTTCAGAGTCTCGTCGCTAAAGCTTCGTTCTTCCTCTACTTCGCGTGAGGAGGCTTGAAATGGAGTCAAACAGAGTCAAGCTTGAAACAGTCAAAGGCGTTTTTTTTTTTTTTTTTTTAAGTGATCACGACCGGTGCCAAATGCTTGTAGAGCTGTGCTAATTCGTCCCCTGACAAGCACAGGTATTCGACAGACCCGCCACAGACTGATTCAATCTCATATCTAAACCTGCTCATTCTGTAGGAAATAAAGAAAACAAGAGCCAGTATATTACTTAGTCAATAGCTCAACTTTCCTCGTTCACTCCAACAAACGCCTTTGGGTTCGCTCCCTATATATTTTAGCGTTCTTTGTCCCTGAATCGCCCCTGTCCCTTCCCATCCCTTGGAGAACCCTCCTACTCTCCATCATCCTAGAAAAATAAACCTCTTCCACTTCCCCTCAACCCCCCAACGCCCACCACACGAGGCTGGGGTTGTCTGCTCATCATAACCTCGCCGAGTAACCAAAATCAAGACTCACAAGTAACCTCAGAAGTCGCCTCAGCTTTAAAAGGCCACAGAAGGTTAAGTCGTGACCTCTCGCCGCACAGCCCAACCCCAGACGTGGCGCAACGACGAGTCAAGCCTCAGATGAAGCCTGAAGCCATGACATCCCTCAGAAAAACGAAGGACAGAAGAGGATTTAGGGTTCTGGGAGTCGATTCTGTTGAGGTTTTTGTACCTAATCATCTTGAAAGCACCGTCAGACTTCATTATATTTGCGTTCGTCCCCTCACCCCCAACGAGAGAGAGTGAGTGAGTGAGTGAGAGATAGAGAGAGAGAGAGAGAATGTTAGTTACCTGTTTTCTACCTACCGTCGCCACAAGTCCGATGCAACCAATGGATTATCAAAATTTGGAGAGTCAGACATACTGGTTGTAGCCACTTTTTTTTTTAGAATTTCCCCTAACACTGTATTTTCTTCGTTCCTCCATAATTCAGTCGAGATCATTAATCCGCCCTCATAAATCTCATCAAAGAGCACTTAATACCGAATTAGTTGATTTCTTATATTATCTATTGTTTTTTCCTCTCTTATAATTTGGTTAGTCAAAATAATAGTGTTGTTCTAAATAAAGTTCTAGCACTTTCCTCTCTACATGTTGAGGCTTCACATTAATCCAATACCAGATTAGTCTTTGTTCCATAAACCAGTAAATAAAAGCAATTCAATGTAAAATCCATTCATGTATACAAGATTTGGTTCCATTTATTCTTTCTACAGGTATATACAACTACTATTGTGTGACTATTGTTTATATATGAGGCGCTTATTTAGAAAGTCGATAAACGCCATCAATAAAACACTAAGAAAATGGCTTCAAAATGTTTCAATGTTCAAAATGTCATATCTTTTGAACATTGAAACATTTTGAAGCCATTTTCTTAGTTTTTTATTGATGGCGCTTATCGACTTTCTGAAATAAGCGCCATATTGTATGTGCTTGAAATATGTTAATTGGCTTCCACATACATAGTTTCTGATGTTCGAAGGTGGTCGGTCAGCTGTTGTTATTGTTGTTGTTGCTGCTGCTGCTGTTATAACCTCGAGTCACTTCCCATGTATATACAGACTGCTTTTTTGGAAGGTGAGAAGTGAATGGAAAGTGTTGGTCACTGTTTATGTACGATA
Source organism: Chionoecetes opilio (assembly GCA_016584305.1). Lineage (NCBI taxonomy): Eukaryota > Metazoa > Arthropoda > Malacostraca > Decapoda > Majidae > Chionoecetes > Chionoecetes opilio. The sequence goes on along the minus strand of JACEEZ010019068.1, from coordinate 185,731 downwards.
GCGAGAGAGACTCAGGACCAATGAACACGACACCAACAGTCAGTCAGTCAGTCAGTCAGTCAGTGAGGTGTGACGAACTCTTCCCTTGTCGCTCATTTCTGTGGTCATGAGTTGCTAATGAGGATGAGAATGATGATAATGCTGATGGTGATGATGATGTGTCTCACCTCCATCCCTCCCTCCCCAACGCGTCACACTGGTTATCACCCCAACAACCCCCAACTACCCCCTCCCCCCACCATCACGTCTCCCCTATTGTCCTCCCCATTCAAATGAACCCTAGTCTTCCCCTTAAATATTCCTCCCCTCACCCTTAAATCAGCCCTAACACACACACACACAAACAAACACACGTACACAAACGCGCGCCATTAACCAAGATCAGTAATTACGGCAATCCTTAATAATTTGTATGGTTTATTTTGAGTGTTTTTTTCTTGACGGTATTTTTGAGTTGCTCTCTTGGACTCTCTTTCGCCACCTTGTGCATGTGGAAACCTGATATATATGTATAAGAAATATATTGTATACATCTATATATTTATTTATATATATATACTAATTATGTTATAGAACACCTAGGAATTAGTTGGATGACAATGGGACCCAGTGAATATCTAATACAGTAGCGACTTTTGTAACCATGCCTACGGTTTATTCTTAGCAAGATAAACCATAGACCATTTTCTTCCTATCAACTATTGAAGAGAAAGTTGTATTTTTTTCATACGCCTTGATCCATACTTCTATTTTTCCCAAAGGCTTGAAAAAGTTATATATATCGAAACCTTCTTAATGGTCTGTCTTATTCTCCCCTCCCCCCCCAACAAACCAATTCCCCCTTTCCAAATCAAGAAGTCATCTCCAAACACAACCTTTCACACTAGCAGTTGACCATACAGTGGCGCTTATGTGTGCAGCCGAGTGTCAATCAGCACCGCCTTGCCAGCCAGCCAGTAGCAAGCACCGTAGACTGTTTTGTTTTGACCAGAGATTGCTTGAGTGACGAGAATGCATCTACCTTCCTATTCCTTAGCCTTCATCCTCTTCCTACTCCTCCTTCCCTGATCTTCAATAGCCTTTCTACCCTATCCTCTTCACATCCTTAATTCCTCATCCCTTTAGTATCCTCTCCTCCTCCTCCTCCTCCTCCTCCTCCTCCTCCTCCTCCTCCTCCTCCTCCTCCTCCTCCTCCTCCTCCTCCTCCTCCTCCTCCTCCTCCTCCTCCACTCAGCTTCGCCAGTGTGTACAAAGCAGAAGCTTGGTGTCCCCCCCCTATACCCCCTCCTCCCCACCCTCAATGCATGCCTCCAACAAACCACCCGCTTCCCCCTCCTTTAAACCCCCCCCTTAACCCCTCCGCATGCTTACCCCCCCTCTCCCCCACACGAATTCCTCAGGGGGGGCCTTCGGGGTGCCATCACTGCCTTGGTCACCCCCTACCCCCCTAACCCCTCTTGCCACACACCCCTCCCCTCCAATAAGATGTCCACTTGTTGTCTGACTTGTTGTGTGTGTGCGACTGAGCTCCCCCCCCACCCTCTCCACCCTCTCCACCCCCAACACACTCTGGTCCCCTTCCCCTGCCCCGCCAAGCTCCCCCCCTTAAATGTTTATATAGTTTTAAGGTTCGGTTAAGCTCCGCACTCGAGACCCTCAAAGGTTTTTTATTCATACTCACTCGAGACACTCTTAATGGCTACTGGTGTCTGTTGTTGCCTTTCTCCTCAGCGGGTTTCTAGCGCGGAGTTTTGCACGTAGAAGTAAGATAGTTTTAAGCATTTATCCTTTAGAAATATTTTATAAAAGCTCATATAAGTTGTTTGCATCTATAGTATCAAGCTCAGTATCATATTACTTTGTTTGCTTTTTCAAAACCAGAACCTAAAATCTGAAATCATTGACTCAAAATTTCTTAGTGATTTATTTTTCCTTATTGAAGAATACAATTTCCTAGAGCAGATCTGTTTATTATTATTACTACTATCATTATTATTATTACCAGCACTATTAGTTGATGGTTTTCTTTTTTACAATAAGATGTACAAAGCATACCAGACTCAAACTTCCACTACAGTGAATGTTTTATACTAGCCGGACAGAGACACGCCGGGACAACCAGCCCAACACTGTCACAACCAGCCCAACACTGTGTCACCCTTCACGCCCAACACTGTCACCCTCCACAAAGCAGCCCAACACTGTCACCCTCCACACACAGGCGGGACACATCCAGTCACCCACACATCCGCGACGCTCACACCCGCATGGCATGTCACCAACGCATGCGACGACTAAAGAGGCCACGCTCAATACGAAGAAAAGTCACCAATCAGTCAGTACAATCAGTCAGTCAGTCAGTATAATCAGTCAGTCAGTCAGTACAATCAGTCAGTCAGTCAGTACAATCAGTCACTCAGTTAATCCATCTAATCAGAAATGTTAAAAAAATGCAGTTCAATATTTTCTTGCTTACCGATTCCCTTTTGTCCTTTCGGATTTGCTCTTAGTTGCATCCGAACAAATTTTTTTTCTTCAAAGTATTGGTTTTCAAAAATTTAGCTTATTTGCATTAGTGTATATCCACCATGGCCTAAATATCAAAATACTTTTTTTTTTTTAATAGACAAAAATAGAATTAAGGCGTGCAGTTTGACCATTTTACAAGAGCAAATTTCAAGGTCACTGGCGATTGACGATTAATAATAGTAATCGAAAAAAGTGTCTTGACCTACCAAAATGGGTTCTTTATTTCTTTATCTCCATTTCCATGAGCAGGTATTGAGTGTTTGCCGAGGCCCGTCAGTTAGCAGATCTAGTGGATCATTTCAGGAGCTGCTACTTCATATTTTGTTCCGTCTTTTTCCTCCACCGCCACCACCACCACCACCACCCCCTCGGTTCTGTCTCTATTTGTTTCGTTTATTTATCTTTTTATCTTCTCTAAGTCACGGTATTTGTCTCTTATTTCTGAAATGTTTCGTCTTTTGCTTTATTTTCGTTGCGCTGTAATTCATAAAGCTAAGCCAGAAATCTTTCTTTTTCACGGCAAAACAGAACTATTGATTCAACTTATCCCTATCTCCAGGACTTACTGATATGATAAGTTCAATACCTTTTTTAATTCCTTTTCCCTTTTAGTTCATAAATAAGCTACCAAAGGAATACAAACAGATAATAATGCAGAATATATTACTACTACTACAGCTGAAACTACAGTAAACAACCGCACGAGACGGCACTTCACTGTTCAGTTAGTTATATACGCACTCAGCACGATGATAATACACCCTTAACCCCTCTATAGCCACTGCCACCACCACCACTGCCACGCTCCTTCCCCACCTCCTTCCCCACCACCACCAACGTCCCAAAAGCGACCAAACGAACAAGATAAAATAGAACACCAGATCGGAAAGTCACTCGGCAGCTTACCACCTCCTGTAAACCTGTGTCGAAACGAGATAAAGGATATTTTTTTAGGAAATGTCTCATGGTGCTTTGTTCTTCTCTTCCTCCCATTCCCCCATTTCCCACGACCTCCAACCCCCATTCTCCCCTTCCCCCCCCCCCCCTCCAGTGTCCCAGCCTCCCCCTCCAGCCCACTTCGCAGTAAAGAGGACAGTTCCACTAAGCTTGGTGGATAATCTTGAAGCTCCCCTAACGTTTATCTTCTGACGGAGCTTTTAACACCTGTCTCAAGCTTGCCCCTAACACCGACCCTTTACACCTTCACGGGGTCGAAAAAGATATTTTTTTTGTTCCTCAGCCCAAGGATACCTGATACCCAGCACCTGTGTCTTCTGTGTCTTCGTCAGTTTCAACCCATACAAGTGATCTCTACTTTTGGATTGCGTCTCCCTATTACCTATTGCCTATTCCCTCCTTTGATCTATCCCTTTCCCTATTCCCATCCCAACGAACGGCTTCAATAGCGTATAGGAAGACTTATCGTGCGTGGTGTTAGAAGCCTCTCGCTCTTGGACTCGCCTTATAAACCCGACGCCATCACGTTGCAGGAATTACGTTCACTCTGTTCATTCCCTGGACAATTTATCGAAGCAGGTCACAAATCTTACCCCTTTGACCCTCCCTGGTGTAGCGTGTGTACTGCTGTTCCCTTACTGTCCCCTTCACTTGACCAGAACCCCTCATTCCGTCCCTCACTCGACCAGAACCCCTCACTCCGTCCCTCACTCGACCAGAACCCCTCATTCAGTCCCTCACTCGACCAGAACCCTCACTCCGTCCCTCACTCGACCAACCCCTCACTCCGTCCCCTTATACTCGACCAGAACCCCTCATTCAGTCCCTCACTCGACCAGATCCCTCACGTCCTGACCACCCCTCACTCCCTCTCCTCCCTTATACTCGACCAGACCCCTCATCAGTCCCCTTATACTCGACCACCCCTCTCACTTCCCTTTACGTGCACTGCCCCTCACTCCCCTCTCACCCCTCTCACATCCCCTTATACTCGACCAGCCCCTCTCACATCCCCTTATACTCGACCAACCCCTCTCATCACTGTCCCTCCTTATACTCGACCAGCCCCTCTCACATCCCCTTATACTCGACCAGCCCCTCTCACATCCCCTTATACTCGACCAGCCCCTCTCACATCCCCTTATACTCGACCAGTCTCCACTTGTTTTTCATCCCAGTACAAGATCGTCGAGGCTCCCGCTGGACGCCTGGTTACCGTCTCCTCCCTCCGCCCAAAGGCTCGTCGTCGCAGATCTCCCTTAACCCTGACCTTAAACCTTTGAACAATCCAGGAAGCTTTATGTCCCGGTTTGCCCCCGAAATCGAAGTGTCACCCACGTAACACCCTTCCTCCCCGCCGCTTGCCTCTTCCAGTCGTCCCTTTACCCCTCCTTCCTCCCCTCCTTCCCTTCTTCCTCCCCCTCTTTCCCCTCTTCCCCTTCCTCCCCCTCTTCCCCCTCCTTCCCCTACCGGTAATCCTGGCCCCATGGTTTCTTTGTTCCCTCGTTGTCTTCCACTCACCTGAAGACACCTCGCCGCAACACCTTCGCTCAACTGTTTTGTTTTGTTTTTCTTTTGATGTTCAGTGTTACGAAATTTCTGCTCATTTTTTTTGAAGTGTCATTTCTTTTAGTTTTTTTTTGTTGTTGTATCCATGCGATTTGAAGTTTTTTATGGATGCTTTCATGCCATTTTTCTTCATGGAAAGTATTTCTTTTACGTATAGGTACTATATATATTGTTTTTCCTTTCGGTTTTGGGTGAGGTGAGCTGCTATTTGCGACCCTACGAGTGGAAGGTGACTGCGCCCCCCCCCCCTATCCTCCACCCCTCTCCCCAAACCCCCAACCCCGCCCACACCCCACTAACACATCCTCCACCCCTCGCCTCCCCCTCCCGCCCACACCCCACTAACTCATCCTCACCCCTCGCCCACCCCCACACCATCGCCCAAAGTGTACCAGCTACCGATCGACACTCGCCCCCCTCTGCCCCCCCCTTCGCCCCCATCTCCCCCTACTCCGTGCCCCCAATCGCTCCGTCCCTCTCTGCCCCCCCACGACCCCATCGCTCCGCCACAGACCCTCACAGCGCGCGCGTGGGCCGCTCAGACCGCCCCGCGATGGGCCAGCTGGGGTTATCACGCCCTCCAAGAACTCAGACACACCCGCTACATCACGTTTCTCCTGTTTTGTAGCGTTTCTTTCTTGGTTTTAGTTTCCGAGAGACCCGTCACGAGGACATCACGCGGCCTCTCGAGACTCCTCCCTCACCGCATCCTTGCTTATAGGCGGTTACTCGCGAGGCAAAATCTTGGAAAATTTTGGTCCATTTTGATTGTGATCTGTCCTCGCGCGCGCTTTGGGGCATGTTTTCTGTGTTGCTTTGGTCCAAGTTGCTCCAGGAGGTCTCTTAGATAATCTGGGTTGGTACTTGAATACAACATGGCTTCCTCCGCATCTTACAACTCTTACAACTCTTACAAAAAAGATGTCATACCAAAATCACTTTGGTATGAAAAACCTCGCGAGTAGCCGCCTTGTGTTCCCCCGCTCCTGCCTGCCGCACGTGGCCTCGGGCATTGCCAGGTTAGGAAGGAGGTTGACTTGCGAGGCTGTTCCCGTGTGTCGCAGCCTCCGTCAGGCCGCCACACCTGCCACACACACACACACACACACACACACACACACACACACACACACACATACACACACACATACACACACCACACAACACACACACACACACACACACACACACACACACACACACACACACACACACACACACACCTCAGAGTCACTAAGCGTTGTGTTGTCTTTGTTTTTGTGTTTGTGATCATGACGGCTGTGTGACTCTCATGACCCCACAAAGCACACACCGGACACACACACACACACACACACACACATGCACATGCACATGCAATAAATATATATATACGTATATGCTATTATACTGCATGTGTATTGGATGCTACATTAAAACGGAAATCAAACACACACACACACACACACACACACACACACACACACACACACACACACACACACACACACACACACACACACACACACACACACACACACACGCTGATGATATTCTTCTTAGCTTCTCATAGCTTTTAAGAAAACATCCATTCCCTTTCCACCATCTGTATCAATCCATATCAAGAAAGAACAAAAAATAAATAAATAGCAATAGTTAATATCTAATTCACTTGAAACAATCATTCTTTATATTCATTTCCTCTCTCTTTTTTGCCTTCAGGATTTCACAATGGATTTCTATTTCCGCCAGTACTGGACAGATCCACGGTTAGATTTCAGTACTAATAAAGGTTTGAACGAAATCCAGGTGAGCACAGATTACACCAACAAAATTTGGGTTCCGGATACCTTCTTCCCTAACGAGAAACGCGCCTACTACCACACAGCCACCACGCCTAACGAACTCTTACGCATCTCCGCCGATGGCAATGTGTTAAGAAGCATAAGGTAATTTGGAGACGTGGCGACTCTTGTTCTAACACTCTGCCCTTCTCTTCCCCGCCTCCCGTCTCCCCTCACGGCCAAAAGGGAGAGGGGAGGGTAAGGGGAGAGGGTCTTAGCTTGAGGGTGGAGTTTTTTTTATTCTAGGAAGCAACAGCAACGAAAGCCAACAGCCAAAAGGAGTGTTTTTTATGGTTCTAATTCATAGTCATTGGTGTTATGGTGACGCCGTGGTATGGTAAGCAGCTCAATCAATCGACAGCAGCCTTCCTCTTCTCGCCTCTCCTGTTTATAACCTCTCAGCCAACAGCCAACACCCTCCTTCACTCCTTCCCTCCATCCCGCCATTCCTCCCGCCGTCGACGAGTCCAGCTGTTGAGTCGAGTACTGTTCGTTGTGGTCGATCAAGTCCCATCACGTCTCCCACACTTTTTCGTTGTTTATTTTGCGTCCTTCCGACTCTTAACACATCCTTACGTTCACAAGTTTGACTACCTCGCTTGCCCCTTCTATCCTCGAGCTTCTTACTTCTCCACCCTCTTCTTCATCCTCACCCCCTTCTTCAACTCTTCTTTCCACCCCTTTCTTGAACCCCTCTTCTTTAAACTCACCCTCTTCTTCAACCTCACCCTCTTCTTCAACTTTTTTTCCACCCCCTTCTTCAACCCATCTTCTTTCCACCCCCTTCGACACCCCTCCCGTTTTTCCCCTTACCCCCCATCTTGAAAACCTTGTAGTTGATGAGCGCTTGTGAAAAATTTCTGGATGGATTCTCAAACATTGTGAAGTCTAATAATTTATTTTTTGTTCAACCTTAGACGCGGTAACACTGTCAACTCTTCCTTTTTTGCACTTTTTTTTCTCTCTCTTTTTGACTTTTTCTCATCCTTTTGGCTTCCTCTCCCTTGCCCTACTTTTTATCGTCCTCTTTCTCTCCTCCCATTTCTGCATTTTCTCGAATACTTTTGCTTTCATTGTCTCTATCTCCCCGTTTTGGTTTCCCCTTCCTTTTTCTGCGTAGTTTTGTCCATTTGATTTATATTTCCTCTCTTCTGCCATTTTATTGATATTTTTCGTCACTAACAATCCCCTAATAAAGTTTACAAAATTCCGTCGTTCTCGTAAATCTAATCGGCTCTCAATCTACAAGGTTTGTCATCCTTCTTCACCTCCTCATCCACCTCTACCTCTACCTTTTCTTCCTCATTTTCTTTCTACCTATCTTTTCTTCCTCCTTCTTCCTTCCTCCCACCTACCTCTACCTACCTATTCTTCCTCATTTTCTTTCTACCTATCTTTTCTTCCTCCTTCTTCCTTCCTCATCCACCTACCTCCTCTTCACCCACCTACCTCTACCTACCTTTTTTTCCTCCTTTCATCCATTCCCCAACACACATACACGCAACCACCTCTATTATATCCCCGCCTTCCTCACCCTGCCTATATTCTACCCTCCTCCCTTCCTTCCTTTCTTACCGTCGAGCGTTAACCCCCCCTCCCCCCCCAGCCTCTCCAGAAGGTCGTCCCTCCCAATGGTAACTGTTGGGCTCACCCCCCGGCCGGGACTCGGGTTGCTGTGAAGTTGAGAGTCGATAGAAGAGAAAATAAAAAAAACTGAAATTCTTACCGGACTGTCCCATTAAAACATATCCTTATTCTGGCCGTATTTGCCGCTTTTCTTATGATTTATTTACGTATTCTTTTCTGAACGCGTCTCCAAATGATCGTGGTTTTTTTCTCGGATTATTTTTATACACATAGTCACTGTGTGTATGTGTGTGTGTATGTGGCTGTGTCATAAGTTTGAAGATTTTACCTCTTTTTTTTCTTTTTTTACTGGTTTTTTTTTTATTACATTTCGACCGTCACAAAAGTCTCCTCCTGCCCTTCTCGGCCGACGAAAAACCGACCAAAACGACCGATATATTTCCATGGCTTTCGTCACTTAGCATCCTCCACCACCACCACCATCACCACTATTACCACCACCACCACCACCACCACCACCTTATATGTATACCACCCTGTGATGCTCGTTCTCTCAACACCAAAGTATGTGTAGCTGTTTCACCTCTTAATCTAGACTCTTCTTCCCTCTCTGTATTCTCACAAGTAGTATACATGTAGTAGTGTTGTTTATACCTTCTAAGACACGTATTGGAGTCACCTTCCGGTTCTCTCGTTCTTTCTTACGCCCGACTTTCCTTCATCTCTTTATCTCTCTTCTTTCTTCCTATCCCTTCTTTCCTTCCTTCTGTAAACCTTCATCTGTTTGTGTCCCTATTGGTGTATGTGTTCGCCTTGCTTTTCCTCCTCACACCAGAATGCACGTGTATTTACTACCTCCCTTCCTACTCCTCCTCCTACTCCTCTTACTCCTCCTCCTCCTCTTACTCCTCCTCCTCTTCCTCCTCCTCCTCCTATTACTCCTCTTCCTTCCACCTAAAGGCTCTCAGTAGTTCCAGAATATAGTTAGTTCCCTTCGTCCTTTCCAGTTTCCAGCGTTTCCAGTCTTCCCGTGTATTCCAGCCCCATTTCCCTTTTCTCCCCCTCTTACCCTTCCCCCCATCTCATAAAGCCCCCACTTTTCACTCCCCCTCAAGCGCCTACGAAGCAAAAAATGGAAATATGAAAAAAATTAACGTCCCATTGGCTTCGACGCCCAGACGTCTAAAATAAAATATAAAACACCCAAATTATAGAGCTAATTAATAGTCATTATCTCTTTAAAACATTGCCCTCCCACTCCCCCCATCCCCCCAAAAACTAAATCATTATACCTATTAAAGAAAACTAATTGATAATATTTCAACAACACCGTCGTCATATATTTTCCCCTTTCCCGACGGTCCTTTTAACCCCCAAAACACCTTTCAGTTTATACCAAAGGACATTTCGCAGGTCTGAATTTCCCGCCCGGTTATCCACATTCCTAGTCCCTTGCTATTCATGCCTTACCTTCGTCCTTCCCCCTTCCCCCTTCCTCCTTCGTCCTCCCACCTTCCTGGACCAAGCGAAACCCAGTCACCTTGAGCAGAAGGGAGTAATTCTGCAAACCCTCCAAGGAATCTATTGCGTTAAGTCTCTACCTTCCCAACTGCACCCGCTTTCCCTCCCATGCCTTCTCTTACGTCCACCTAAGCCCGTCTTGTCCCCTTGATTCAGTCCTGTGTCGAGTGCTGCAGTGCTGTTTATAGAAGCGTGCTGAGTCCGTTTGGTGCTGAGTCTACATACTAGTGCGTCATGTTTACCGTCCTGGTCTTCGCCCAACTGTCTGTTCTTCTGATTTGATGATGCGATGTTGTTTCTTTTTTATATTATGATTCTTGGTGAAAAAAAAAAGGTCAACCATATCTTCAAAAGGTGGCTTCTTGTTTTTCGTGTTTCCTTTGAACGAGTAACAAGCAATTTTTTCTTTGTGTCTGTGTATGTTTCGTTTGATCTATTTGTACCGTAGCGTTTTTATTCTTTTGTTTTCGTTACGTTTTCATGTTTTTTTTTCGTCCTTTTGTTTACTGTTTACCTTTTATCCATCTCTCTAGCTAGTTTTTATTTATTTTTTATTTATTAAATATGCGAATTATAAATGACTCGTATTGCGTGACGTCAGAGGACTTCTAATAATTACTTCTACAACTACTACTAATACCACTGCTACCGATACTACTGATACCACCACTGTTACTACTACTACTACTGTTACTTTTACTACTACCACTACTACTTCTACAGCTACTACCAACTAATTACTGTCACTGCAACTCGTGTTACAACTGTTACTACCATCACCTTCACTGTTTTGACTCACCACCTGTTTGTGTCTCTACGTCAATTCTTTCTTCACTTTTTTTATTCTATAATTGCATCCACAAATTAGGAGAATCAAAGACTCTTAATAATTTCAATAAAAAATTCAGACTAAAGCCTTTCCGGTCCCCTTTCATGTTATATTTTCGTCCGTCTAAACAAATAATAATGTTTAAAAAATATAATTAAGTCATTCATTTGTAATTTCAATAATGAGGAATGTTGTTTTTTCCATTATGCCTTATTTTTTTTCATATATATATATATATAAGTACTAAATAAGCGATGAGGGTGTGGCAGATTCCATTACAATACAAAGAAAATAAGAGAGAGAAAGTACATCAAATAGAAGGAAATGATCAAAGAAAAGTGTGTCACTCTTACATAAAATAAAAGTGTGTCACTCTTACTACACACTCTACAGATATACAGATATTTTTTGGCTATTAAACTAAAGAACTATCTCTACATGATACATAGAAATAAAAAAAAGTACTAAACTCCTATGAAACAAAGAGTATTGAGATCGTGAGAAATGAGCTGTAGCATTCACTCCTATTTCCTGCCCCCTCCCCCCCCTCCCCCCCTCCCTCCCCTTGAGATTAAAACATAAACCAAGAGAATTACAAGGATTACAAAGGAACATGTGTACCTTTGGAAGTATGTGCAATAGATACTTTGTGTTAAAATCAAAGTAGTTTTAGTTTGTTATGAAGATTGAGTGTCTTTGTGGATGAGAAATAGAGAGCAAGGCACACACATTCACGCCCTTATATTCAGACATTCAGATTTTTCACTACGTAATGTGTACTAAACCATCCATCCACACCGTATTGTATCCTTTTTGATATATATTTTCCCTCTTGATCTTCCCCCCTCCCCCCAACTCCCCCCAATTTCCCCTCTCCTCCTTATCGCACCCCCAAAATATCCCTCCCTTCCTCCGTACTGGACTCTCAAAATCCCTCACCAAAATAGGCAAGTTTATGAAATTTTTACTCTGTGAAAGATGTAACAATCCTCTCCCTCCTCTCCCTCCCCCCTTTTGTCCCCTCCCTTCTTGCCCAATTTTTGTATTTTTGTATTAACCCCAAAACCCATTGATATTTTTTTCATGCCATGTATTTTTTTTTTTTTTTTTTTTTTTTTTTTTTTTTTTGGCCCCACCTGTTTCTTCCACCTTTTGTGTGTATGTGTATTTTTTTTTTTTTGTAAAGTAGAATCCTGAACGAGGTGTCGAGATCGTGGCAAAGAAAAGATGAAAAGAAAAGAGAAAGGTGACCCGACTGAGGCAATTATGTGTACCTGATGATGTGTTACAACTTCCACATTTTCAGGCGGACGAGAATTCCCAGCATATGTTGATTTGACATTTTGTTCTAGTTTTGTTTTATGATTCTCTCTCTCTCTCTCCTCTCTTCCTTCTCTCTCTCTCTCTCTCCTCTCTCTCTCTCTCTCTCTCTCTCCTCTCTCTCTCTCTCTCTCTCTCTCTCTCTCTCTCTCCTCTCTCTCTCTCTCTCTCTCTCTCTCTCTCTCTCTCTCTCTCTCTCTCTCTCTCTCTCTCTCTCTCTCTCTCTCTCTCTCTCTCTCTCTCTCTCTCTCTCTCTCTCTCTCTCTCTCTCTCTCTCTCTCTCTCTCCTCTCTCTCTCTCTCTCTCTCTCTCTCTCTCTCTCTCTCTCTCTCTCTCTCTCTACTGTATAACACGCCACACTGTCTCACTTTTTTTTTACTTGTCTGACTGAATGATGATGTTACACGAATGAAAATTTTAGCTCACACTTTCGTTCACTCTGTCTCTTAAGTATCTGATCTTCCCTTCTGTGTCGCTTGAACTTTCACACACACTCTCTTGGGAATCCTCACACTCCTCTTCTCTCAACCCTCTCCCACTCCTCATCCCGTTCCCCCTCCTCCTCCTCCTCCTCCTTCAGTCCTAACACCTTTAAACCTGACCGCCTCTCTCCACGCCTCCCACTGGCTGGCCTCAACAGCCGTCACGCCCCACAATCCACGTTCTGCCGCAGGTTCTCCAGGGCTGAGGTGACCGCCGGGGCTTCTTCTGGGCTGTGGGAGACGAGGGCAGGACTTCATGTGTGCCTAGTCAGTCTCAAGGCCTTTCACTCCTCCCTGACGCGCCAAGGACCAGAAAACACACCTTGTCTTAGAGTAACACGCCTTGAATCTGAGCCAAAAGTATACTGGAGGAAATTATATTTTGCCTTGAGAGAATCTGCCTCACACTCTCCTTACTACTCTTAACGGCCTCCTTGTAATCCTTGCCTTAACTTGTAATTTTTGAGTTAGTTTGGGAACGTTTTCTGAAGTGTGTGCATTGTCCTGTGAGCCCCTCGGTCCCAGGAGCCGCCTCGGTGCCGCCTCAGCCCAAGGAATCCTTCAGCACGCCATTCTCACTTTCTCACTCTAGCCTCTGAGATGTCCAGTCGAGCTTCTTCCGCTGAGGGCCTTCCGTCTCCTTCCTTCAACACTTTGATTATTCTTCTGCATCTTTCCATTCGTCTGCAATCATGTTATTGTATTTTCTCTCTTCTTGTGTCTCTTTCTCTTTCTCACAGTGTGACTGGGGTGCGTGTGCTGTGCCGACCTGCACCACATACTGACCTGTGGCGACTTATGTCTACTTTCTGACCAACAGTTACCATCAAACTTGCCCAAAATGTCAATGAGAGCAAAATAACAGTAGACCAAAGCTTTAAGCCTCTTTTTTTTTTTTCTCACTTAAGAAGTAAACCACGAAAAAAAATCCCACCTCTCGAGATCCTTCGCTCACACTTGCTTTTGTTTTCCCCCCGATCTTCAGGACTTTACTCTCGACTTTTATTTCCGCCAACACTGGACCGACCCCCGGCTGGCCTTCCCCGACCGTGGGGGTCTGAACCAACTGACGGTCGGGTCGGAGTACCTGAAGAAAATTTGGGTTCCAGACACCTTTTTTGCCAATGAGAAGAAGTCCTATTTTCACACGGCCACGACCTCTAATGAGATGCTCAGAATCTCCAGCCTGGGCGAAGTGTTACGGAGCATCAGGTAAGACAGAGAGGAGCCGGGATTGCGCGGCTGCTCCCTCCACCAACCAACCTCCCTCCTGACCACCAGCCCTTCCCCTCCATCCCCTCCCAGCGAGCCCTGAGTGTGGCGTTCCTAAAGGGGGTTCCTCAGCCTCAGGTGTTTGACGGATCCTCACCAGTCCTGCCGGAGAGCCTGTGTTTCTGTGAGTCACCGTCCACTTCCCCATAACTTCAAGGTCTATTTTGTAGGTGAAAGGTCAGCCCTCATATGTACAGTAATTAGTGTCAACCAACTAGTAGGTGACTCACATGAGAAAGTAATGATCAGCGGAGATTTGGTTGGAGGCAAGTAGTTAAACAGAGCAATGTCGATGTTCCACTTGCAGTTAGATTAGTTCAGTAGTTTTTATGACCTTGAGAGAAAACCCCCAATATTCCCTACCATTTATGTCCCTCCTTTCCTACCTATACAGTATCTTTCCCTATATTCCTGTCCCTCCTTCCTACCTCCCTATTATCTTCCCCTCCCTTCCTTCCTCCTCCGTCCACCTTGGTCCTCAGCGCTACTTTGAGCCGTAAAGCATTAAAGCCAGACAGTAAACACTCATCTTGGCGGAAAGAAACAAGCTGAGGCACCAAGAGAGTTCAGCCCATAGTCTCGTAACCCGACTCCTCCGATGTTAAGCAATTCTTCAGCGTCTGGTGATGGTGTTGGTACTTGCACGTGTGTCTTGGTTCTTATGTTAACAAATTGGTCTCAGTTTGCTATCATTATATATATTTTTTTTTTTCATTTATTATCAACAGTATTTTTTATGCGTCTTTGTTTTCATTTCTTTTGATACTTTTGATAAGAGGGTGAAAAATTTCATGAGAATTTTTTTTTATATAAAAGTAATTATCATTTTACTCTGCTAGCCAATGATGTTTTAAGCTAAAGGAGTAAAGTGATTTCAATATTGAGTTCTTATACCGTTGATCTTTCTTCAAATTTTATAAGTTTACAAGGGAGTTCTATCTTTTTTTGAGTTATTCCTTTGGTTTTAGATCAATGTTTACCTTGTTAACACTCACCCCAAGCCAACAGGAGCAAATGAGACAGGTATAGTATGAGACATAGGTATATAATGAGACGTGTCCCTTCCAACCCTCCAACACACAGCTGATACATAAAAATAAACCCTCATTTTCCTCATTACTCAAGTCTTAAACAGGAATCCCGTCAAAGCCAACACCTCCAACACCTTGTCTTTCCATTAATTACTCCTTTAATTACGTCGTTTTTTGTTGGTGTTAGGGAGTGTGTGATGGAGGGGGGGAGGGAGGGAGGCATTGTCAGGCTCGATTACAGACACAACAGGTAAGAACAATAGGTAATTGGTCACAGGTAAGATCCTCACCCCTTGATGGCCGTGTCAGATGTTGTTTTGATCTGAATGGTTTCTTGATATTGTGAATTTATAGTTTTTTTAAATGTCAGTTATATACGTCAGTTTAAGGCTAAGGATGTCTTTTTTTTTTTTTTTTTTTTTGTAATGTAATTCTGGTCATTTCTCCAAAAGATTCTTATTTGAAAAGGTAGATTTGTATTTAAGTTTTTTTTTTCTTGTTAATTAATACGTATGTGCAATATAGATTTTTTTCTTTTTTTTATGAAGATTTTTTTCATGTTATGATTTTTGAGTTTCTTTAAGATTTCCAAAAAGTGTCATTCATGTCTCTTGAATGTTGAATGTTCAGTCACAATATATTTTTATTTCATATCAGTATTTTCTTCCATGCTTTGCTAATGATCTGTAAAGTAACCGTGGTAATTTTTTGTCATTAAATTAAATTGAAGATGAAGCGTTATCATTATTGTTATTATTATTATTATTTTTATTATTGTCATTATTTCATGTGAATGTGTGTGTGTGTGTGTGTCTCTGTATATTCATTATCTTAGACTTATAATTACCATCAGTACTAAAAGAAAAACACTACATGATTATAACAGATCATTATTCATGCTTGTAATGTATGTTATTCATTTGGCAGTTTTTTCTCTGGTATCTTTATTTCTTATGACAAATTGTGATCAAAATCTTGCAATGCTGATAACGATTTCATGTCCAAAAAAAATCCTAATTTAACCCTTTGTCCAGTAGCTACCACTCGAAAAGGGGTGAAAAAGTGTCCAGGCATTTCATTGGCTAACCTCATTACGTTCTGTTTCTTTTCCCATTCGCTATTACCTTTCGTCGCCTCCGCCAATCATCGACGACCACTGTAACCCGCGGACCAATCACGTGCGTCCCTCCAGACTGACCATCACTGCCTCCTGTCCAATGAACCTCCAATATTTTCCAATGGATCGTCAGCTTTGTATCATCGAGATTGAAAGCTGTAAGTACAAATTGTATCTATTGTTGTAACTTTTGTCTCTTTTCTATTTTTATGACTCAATCTTTTGTTAATTCTTGTTGTTTATCAATAGCATTAAGTGTTGTGATTGATTTCTGTGGCGTAATCTGTGGGTTTTTTCTTATTTTTTTTTTAATCTGTGGGTTTTTTCTTCAGTTTTTTGTAATCTGTGGGTTTTATCTTCAGTTTTTTTTAATCGGTGGGTTTTTTCTTCAGTTTTTTGTAATCTGTGGGGTTTTCTTCAGTTCTTTTTTAATCTGGGTTTTTTCTTCAGTTTTTTTTAATCTGGGTTTTTTCTTCAGTTTTTTTTAAATCTGGGTTTTTTCTTCAGTTTTTTTTTAATCTGTGGGTTTTTTCTTCAGTTTTTTGTAATCTGTGGGTTTTTATTAGGTTTTATATATCTTTAATTATTGTCGTCCCTCGCCTGAGTCTGCACTGTTTTAATGATGACGACGATGGCAGCAGTAATAATGATAATAACAACAATAATGATAATGATAATCAAAAATTAATAATGATGATAATGATAATAGGATATGTTGTTTACTTTCCCGTCATTGAATTTGTTATTTGGCAATTTCAATCCGCTGAATACAACTTATTTTCTTCATCTTCCTCCTCTTCCTTGGCCCAGAACTCCTCCAGGTTGTTTTCCAATCGTTATCCTTTGCCAGATCTTTCCTTTACCTCCTCCTTCTCTTCCTCTTCCCCCTCCTCTTCCTCTATCTCCTCCTTCTCTTCCTCTTCCCCTCCTCTTCCTCTAAATCCTCCTCCTCTTCCTCCTTCCAGTAGAACAGTCTCACTCTAATACAGGAAGCAAGCAGATAGCATACTTCACTACTCGCTTTCCCTCCCTTCTCCCTCTTCCCTCCCTTCTGCTTTCCCTCCCTCTCTCCCTCTTCCCTCCCTTCTGCTTTCCCTCCCTTTCTCCCTCTTCCCTCCCTTCTGCTTTCCCTCCCTCTCTCCCTCTTCCCTCCCTTCTGCTTTCCCTCCCTTTCTCCCTCTTCCCTCCCTTCTGCTTTCCCTCCCTTTCTCCCTCTTCCCTCCCTCCTGCTTTCCCTCCCTCTCTCTCTCTCTTCCCTCACTCCTGCTTTCCCTCCCTTTCTCCCTCTTCTCTTCCTCCCTCTCTCCTCATCCTCAGGTAAATACAAGCAGGAAGTCGTTATTTTGTGCTTGCGACTCTTATCCTCCTTGCTCAGTCAACAGTCATGGCCCAAAGATGCGACGGAATAGAAGAAATAAGAGTAAATAAGAGATAAATGTGAAGGTATAGCGATGTGCGTCTGGCAGTGTGTGCAGGCTGGCTGAGGGCTTGAGTGGGCGGGCGGGTGGAAGGCTGGAAGCTAAATCGAAGTTGACAGCCTGTGTATATACGTAGATAGTGTTTGACAAGGACAGGCAGACAGACAGACAGCAGACAGACAGGCAGACAGGCAGGCAGGCAGGCAGACAGACAGACAGACAGGCAGGCAGACAGACAGGCAGACAGGCATTGAACGCGGCTCAGTGTTTTGGTCTAAGAAAGTAGGGCAAAAAATATGTTCATGATATTCTATGCACTTCTAATACTACATTTTTTTATGATATAGAATTATAGATAGTACTTGACAGCGACAGAGAGACAGGCATAGGAGGCAGCTCAGTGTTTTGATCTTAGAGAGTAGAGCAAAAAAATATGTTCATGATGTTTTGTGCACTTATAATACTACAATTTGTTATGATACAGAATTATAGATAGTACTTGAAAGGGACAGACAAACAGACAGACAGACAGACAGACAGGCATTGGACGTAGCTCAGTGTTTTGGTCTAAGCGAGTAGAGCAAAAAAATATGTTCATGATGTTTTGTGCACTTTTAATACTACAATTTTTAATGATGATAATAATGAAAGTAGTGATAATGAGAGCAAGGCAGAGAGAGACATGGGACAGAGACCAAGACCTTAGGGAAAAACAACCCCTTGTCAGCTCACCTTCTCTCGCTAGTCACAAATTCAGAGAAAAGAGAAGAAGAAGAAGAAGAAGAGGAGAAGAAGAACTTGAGTCTCCAGGGATGGGAAGGGAGGGAAGGACGCTAAGAAGGGAAGAATGAAAATAAAAATGGAAAACTAGGAAGAGGAGGCGAAGGACTGTACGACAAAGGGGAAAAAACTGAAGGTTGTCTCTGAAGGAATGCAAGAGGAAGTTCAGGTTTTGACAAGATAGTGTTTGTTTTGTTAGGTGGTAGTGGTAGTGGTGGTGATGATGAGTGACAGACGAATGTTTATAGATGTTAGTGGTAGATAGTAGACGCAGGTGGAGGTGATAGAAAGTACAAAGTAAAAGAGAAAATGACTTCAGACTGATAAGTGTGAAGAGTTATCGAAAGGAATAGAAGTGGGACAGAAAAAAAGGAGAGATAGAATAGGTTGCTTTGATGTATGAAGAGAGATAGATGGGAGAGGCGGATGAAGATAGGGAAGAGAAAGACAAACGGGAACTTGCGAGGAAGAGAAGAGGGAAAAGAGGAATAGGAGGAGTGTTGAAGAGAGATAGATGGAAGAGGTTGATGAAGGTATAAAGAATAGAAAGACAAACGGGAACTACCAAGGAAGAGAAGAGGAAGGGAAGAGGAGGAGTGTTGAAGAGAGAGAAAGATGGAAGGGGTAGATAAAGATATAGTGAATAGAAAGGAAATCTGAACTAAGGAAGAAAGGAGAGAAATGAAGAGAAAAGGAAGAAGAGGAAGAAGAGTGTTAAAGTATCCAGGTTTTCCCTCACATATCATCTAAATTAATGTTGAAGTTCAATGTTGATTCAGGCAAGGTAAAAAAATGTCTTAGTTAAATATTAGCGCAGTGAGAGGGAGGCAGAGGCAGAGGGACAGAGAAGCAGGTCTAACGTTTGCTTTCCTTACAAATTTCGTTCCACTTGTGTATTTCTCTTTCCTCAGGTATTTTGCAGCTAAAAGAAAAATAATCATTCATCTTTATTTACGATTTTTTTACTGAGTCATTTTTCTTGTCTTTCCGTTATTTGTTTTTCGAGGCCATTGCTTTACCTTGGTGTGGTGTACCTGGTTAATTATACCCCCCGCACGTTAAGTTGGCGAAAATGGGCCCTCTCACTCTCCCCTTCCGAACCCACGGGATTGGCTGAGGTGTTGGGTGTTGGGGCTTTAGGGCGCAACTTGGAGTAAGGCATTCTCACCCAAACACCTCAGCCAATCCCGTGCGTTCGGAAGGGTGGAGTGAAGGGGCCCCATTTTCGCCAACTTAACGTGCGGCGAGTATAGTTTATGTCACACCGGTTTACACGTGACTTTACAGGTATCACTTTGGTGGTTCTTGTGGCGTAGTATTTCCTTTATGCCTTATGATATACCTGGTCTCCTTAACTCACCTGTGCACTCCAAAAATCCTTTCCATTTAATTTCTACGCACTAAACACATTAATTTCTTCAGTGTATTTACTAATTATTACTTCAAAGTGTAATTCTTTTAATGTTTCCTCCTTAAATTCTGACTATTTTCTACCTTACCTCATCAAACACATACATTTTTTTCAGTGCATTTAGTAATTATGCTTAACTTCAAAGTGTAATTTTTTTGTTATGTTTCCTCCTTAAATTCGGACTATTTTCTAGCTTACCCTAAAATACCACACCTAAAATTTCAACTATTTTCAACTTGCTACTATTTTTTACCTTACCCTAAAATAGTACATCTAAAACTTCTACTATTCTCTACTTTCTATTATCGTCTACTATTTCTACCTTACACTAAAATGCTACACCTAAAATTTCTACTATTTTATACTTTCTGCTATCTTCTACTATATTCTACCTTACACTAAAATACTACACCTGAAATTTCTACTATGTTCTACTTTCTGCTATCTTCTTATACTGTCTACCTTACCCTAAAATACTGCACCTAAGATTTCTACTATTTTATACTTTCTACTATCTTCTACTTTCTACTATCTTCTACTATATTCTACCTTACCCTAAAATACTACACCTAAAATTTCAACTATTTTCTACTTTTACTATCGTCTATTTGCATCTATTTTTCATTTTCTCACCCTAAAATACTACCCTATAATTTCAACTATTTTCTACTTTCTACTATCTTATATTTGCTTCTATCTTTCATTTTTTGACCGTGAAATACTACCCTAAAATTTCTACACCTGTCTTGAACCTCACACACCTGTCCTGTAACACCTGTACGTACCTCTACCTCAGCTTACCTGTCACACACCTCCATCAGCTCACCTTTAAACCAACGCCTCTAGTTTGCCCACGCCCCTCACCCACCCTACATCCTTCCCACGACACCTGTCCACAACACGTATTTCACACCAGTCCAATACCAATACCTGCTAACCCCATACACACCACGCTAACCTGACCTGACCTGACCCAGCACCTCTTAATTACACCTGTCCTTCCAATTCAACCCTTCTGTAACCCACCCGTCCATGCTAACTAGACCCATCGTATACCTTGTTTATTAGCACTTGATTCGCCCTTACAGTCGGCTACAGTATGGACCATATTCGACTGTCGTGGCATGCGGGGGATAAGTCCGTGGTCATAGAATCAGACGTGTCCCTACCGCAGTTTCGAGTGTTGGGTTATAACAGGAAAACCATTATCTCATCCACGTCAACAGGTGAGTGAGTGGCAAGGGTGATATAGTGTCCAGTGTGAGTGGCAAGGGTGATATAGTGTCCAGTGTGAGTGGCAAGGGTGATATAGTGTCCAGTGTGAGTGGCAAGGGTGATATAGTGTCCAGTGTGAGTGGCAAGGGTGATATAGTGTTCAGTGTGAGTGGCAAGAGTGATATAGTGTCCAGTGTGAGTGGCAAGGGTGATATAGTGTCCAGTGTGAGTGGCAAGGGTGATATAGTGTCCAGGTGTGATGATCTGTCTACTATACTATACTAATATACCTGTTTTTTATGATATAGACAATTATAGATAGTGTTTGATAGGGACAGACAGGCAGATAGACGGACAGGCATTGGACGCAGCTCAGTGTTTTGATCTAAGAAAGTAGGGTCAAAAAAATTGTTCCTGATATTCTATGCATTTCTAATACTACAATTTCCTGCTAATACTATTCTCCTTCCCTATAGTGTTTATTGACTGGTATTTATTCTGGTGTTTATCATTATGGTTGATGGTGATCTGTATTATCTGCGAATATTTTTTTTTCTTTTTTTCTGATTTTTGTGATATGTAGGGTGGGTTTTTTTTCTCCCTATTTAGTGTTAGGTTGGTTTTTATAAGTTGTTATTTCTCTTTTTTTTTTGGTGTTATATCTGAGAGTTTATTTTTCGTCCATGTGTTTTCATTTTTTTGTGTGATATGTGATAGGTTTTTTTTCTTCTCCCTATTTAGTGTTAGCTTTGATTTTTCTAAGGTGCTATATCTATTTTTGTGATATATCTGCGAATTTATTTCTTATTAGTGTTTTTTGGTTTTTTGTGTGATATGTGGGGTAGGTTTTTTTTCTCCCTATTTAGTGTTAGGTTGGTTTTTCTAAGTTGTTATTTCTCTTTTTTTTGGTGTTATATCTGCGAATTTATTTTTTGTCCATATTTTTTTGTGTGATATGAGGTAGGTTTTTTTTTTTCTCCCTATTTAGTGCTAGGTTGGTTTTTCTAAGGTGCTATATCTTTTTTTGTGATATATCTGCGAATTTACTTCTTATTAGTGTTTCTTGGTTTTTTGTGTGATATGTGGTAGGGTTTTTTTTCTCCCTATTTAGTGCTAAGTTTGTTTTTCTAAGGTGTTATTTCTCTCTTTTTTTGGTGTTATATCTGCGAGTTTATTTTTCGTCCATGTGTTTTCATTTTTTTGTGTGATATGTGGTAGGTTTTTTTTCTTCTCCCTATTTAGTGTTAGCTTTGATTTTCGAAGGTGCTATATCTTTTTTTGTGATATATCTGCGAATTTACTTCTTATTAGTGTTTTTGGTTTTTTGTGTGATATGTGGTAGGGGTTTTTTTTCTCCCTATTTAGTGTTAGCCTTGTTTTTCTAAGGTGTTATTTCTCTCTTTTTTTGGTGTTATATCTGCGAATTTATTTTTTGTCCATATTTTTTTGTGTGATATGTGAGGTAGGTTTTTTTCTTCTCCCTATTTAGTGTTAGCCTTGTTTTTATAAGGTGTTATTTCTCTCTTTTTTTGGTGTTATATCTGCGAATTTATTTCTTATTAGTGTTTTTTGGTTTTTTGTGTGATATGTGGGGTGGGGTTTTTTTCTCCCTATTTAGTGTTAGGTTGGTTTTTATAAGGTATTATTTCTCTCTTTTTTTTGGTATTATATCTGCGAATTTATTTTTTGTCTGTTTTTTTCGTTCTTGTGTGATATTTGGGTTGGGTTTTTTATCCTTATTTGGTCCTAGCTTTGTTTTTTCATGGTGTAATTTCTCTTTTTTTTTAGTACAGTTGCAAAGTTGTTGGATTGGTAAGATGATGGTTTGTGTATTGCTCTTGTATTATATTTTTTGACTTTTATTGACTATTATTACTATTATTTTCCCTTTGACTTTCCTGTTATTTCCTTGTTCAAGAAAATATATCTGATTCATATTTTGTCCATAAGGTTTTAGTTCTACTTTTTTATCTCCTGTATAGGTTTGCAGGGTTGTTGTATGGCAAGATGTATTAGTAAGGTGCTGGGTGTTGTATTTTACTTCTAATTATCATCTAATAATAATAACTGTATTCTAAATTCTAATATTTTTCTATTTTATTGTTGCTCTTCGATTATCACTTTCCACAGCCATGCAATTTTTTCTATGTATTCTTTATTTAATATATTACAGCATTCGACCCTCTTTTTTTTTTATTTCTCATCGTCAAATTGGAATTATGCAAATGTGCCGATGAGGAAATTGATAATGTCAGATCAATCATTATTTAGGAGCTCGACACAAACACCTTATTAACCCCGACTTTCCAATAATTGTTTACGAATAATAGCCAAACTTAACGCTTCTCTACCTAAAGACCGACCCTTTCCTCTCCCTTTCCCTTCGCTTTCCTGCCCTTCCCTTCCCCTCCCCTCCCTTCTTTTCCCTTCGGTTCCCTTCCATTCCGCTTCTTTCCCTTCCCTTCCCCTTCTTTCCCATCCCTTCTCTTCTCTTCCCCTCCCTTCTCTTCCCCTCCCTTTCACTCCCTCCCCGCCCTTCCCTTCCTTTCCCTTTCCTTCCCTTCCCTTCCCCTCCCTTCTCTTCCCTTCCTATCCCCTCCCTTCCCTTCCCTTTCCCTCCCTTCCCTTTCCTTCCCTTCCCTTCCCCTCCCTTTCCTTCCCTTCCCTTCCTTACCCTTCCCTTCCCTTCCCTTCCCCTCCCCTCCCCTCCCCTCCCCTCCCCTCTCTTCCTTTCCATTCCCTTCCTTCCCCTTCCGTTCCCACTAACCCTTCCCTCAGAACTTACCTTTTTTTATGCCTGAGAAGCAAAAGAAAAAAAAGGTCTTATGTATTTATGGAGCAGATTAAAGCCCACTTCGTCTCAACCAACCAGCGTTCAGTCTCTCTCTCTCTCTCTCTCTCTCTTTCTCTTTTTCTTACGTCATCAACATAAGAGCAACACGTCAGAAACGCGTCATAGGCTCTTGGTAAGGCAACAAGCGAGTACATTTCCACGGAGAACTAAATCCGGCAAATTATGGAAGTGGAGAAATATTTTTATATGTTTTCTATTCTTCATAGTTCCTTCATAATGGTGCATAATGAGTAGGAGAATAGAGAGAGAGATAAAGTGAGTGAGAGAGAGAGAGAGAGAGAGAGAGAGAGAGAGAGAGAGAGAGAGAGAGAGAGAGAGAGAGAGAGAGAGAGAGAGAGAGAGAGAGAGAGAGAGAGAGTGAATTGGAGAGAGACAGACAGAGAGAGAGTGAATGAGACTTGTGAGTGAGTGAGTTAGTGAGAGAGACAGAGAGAGAGAGAGAGAGAGAGAGAGAGAGAGGAGAGAGAGAGAGAGAGAGAGAGAGAGAGAGAGAGAGAGAGAGAGAGAGGAGAGAGCTTACACACCACCACCAACGAACCCTGCCTCGTAATGATGGCTTAAACGAGTGATCGGGAACTTGAGACGTGATATATATGCAAATGAGGATCGCAGGGTGGCGCGGCGGCCCGTCTTGAAGCCCTCGGCGTGAAAGGGAAAAGTCAACACCTTGGAGGGGTAAGTTCGGGGCCTTAAGACGCGGCTCCCACGATTATGAGTTTGTGAAGCTTCGATACCGTGTTTGTGAAGATGTGTTTGTGTCTATATCTGGGTCACCTTTCTGATTTCGGTCTCATTTCACGTTTTTTTTGTTGTTGTCCTTGTTTTTGGTCTGTTTGTGTCTATTTTTAGGTCACATCTCTATCAACGTACTCTTTTTACGGTTTTTTTTGTGTGTTCTTTCTTTTGTTTTCTTTGGAAGCTTCGATCTCGTTTTTGTGATGATGTGATTGTATTTATTTTTGGCTCATATTTCAGTTTTTGTTTCCTTTTACGTTTTTTTTTGCATTCATTGTTTTCTTCTTGTAATTGTTTATCATTTCCTATTTTTGTCTCTTAATTGTTTACGTCAGTTGTGAGGAATTCATTACCTAAAGCATTTATTTTTATTCAGATTTATTTATTTCCTACTTGTGATCTTTCTCTCCTATTTTAGCATCACAGGTTATAATGATAGGTGTACTTTATTACGTCATTCAGGTGTCATTCATTTTCATTTGTATATTCTTAGTCTTTTCTTTCAAAACTGTATTCAACTTTCACACATCATCTACTATAATCTATTTTTTTGAACGAGGCAAAAATTCCATTCTATCTTAAGGTTTCGAGTTCGGGTCGATTCGGCCGTATTTTTTTCGGCCGTGAGACGTTTAGGCCGTGAGACGTTTAGGCCGTGAGACGTTTAGGCCGTGAGACGTTTAGGCCGTGAGACGTTTAGGCCGTGAGACGTTTAGGCCGTGAGACGTTTAGGCCGTGAGATGTTTAGGCCGTGAGATGTTTAGGCCCCAGGGACCTTTCGGCCGTGAGACGTTTAGGCCGTGAGACGTTTAGGCCGTGAGATGTTTAGGCCGTGAGATGTTTAGGCCCCAGGGACCTTTCGGCCGTGAGACGTTTAGGCCGTGAGACGTTTAGGCCGTGAGACGTTTAGGCCGTGAGACGTTTAGGCCGTGAGACGTTTAGGCCGTGAGACGTTTAGGCCGTGAGATGTTTAGGCCGTGAGACGTTTAGGCCGTGAGATGTTTAGGCCGTGAGATGTTTAGGCCGTGAGATGTTTAGGCCCCAGGGACCTTTCGGCCGTGAGATGTTTAGGCCGTGAGACGTTTAGGCCGAAGGGACCGGTGCAGGGATGTGAACTATTGTAGCCCACATTGTCGCACCGAGCCACCAGATTAATCGTATTTTCAGATAAATTCGACCGATAAATACAACCTTAGGTAAAATAATGTATTCACTAAATGACTTTATATTTCATTGAATTCAGGCTTTACACCACATAACAATGTGTCACATCATAATATATATATATGTATATATATATATATATATATATATATATATATATATATATATATATATATATATATATATTATGCGTTACATCATAATCTATACTATGCTTCACATCACACTACTATGCTTCACATCACACTACTATGCACCACATCACACAACTAGGTGTCACACCGTGCACTGGTACGCAATCACACACCACATCACCACTGGTTTAACACATCTACAGGTCACACTTGAGCCACCTAGCACACCACGTACACAGCCTTGCACTACAACACACAATTCATTCATCAAGGTCTAATTTACCGAAATAATTTGTAGGCAATAGCTGCATAAGTATCCGCGAGTCCGCGTCCACGAGCCGTACAAAGGTAAAAGTCTAACTGTCATGCAAAGGTCAAATTATCGTACAAATACGATAAGTGTCGTACAGCTCACATAATTTATTTTTTTATTAAAATATAATATTAAAAGAAATCGTAATACATGAACACATATGAATACAATCTAACATACGGAGTTATCTAGTCTAACTTAGTCAGAATGTAAAAAAAAGGTTTGATTACAGACTAGGTGCATCACTCTATACCTACATGGCGCTGCGAGGTGACTACAGGCAGCCAGAAGTTGTGACGTTTTTATTTCTTTAGTGATGTACTGATCCCATAGTGTAAAAAGGCGACCCTGCATGTTCTTAAAATGTTTTTTTTTATATCGCTTTAATTTGCGTTCCTTTACTAACTGTACTCGGTGTACTTGCACCGGTATTAGTGCACGAGGCCTCTGTGTACAGCAATTATATTAATTTGTACAAGTGTTCATTAGCACGGCCACGACTGTTCAGTCTTCTGTGCCAACCCTCAACATCATTAT
The DNA here is from genome assembly GCA_016584305.1 of Chionoecetes opilio. NCBI lineage: Eukaryota > Metazoa > Arthropoda > Malacostraca > Decapoda > Majidae > Chionoecetes > Chionoecetes opilio. The sequence continues at coordinate 159,133 of JACEEZ010019068.1, read as the reverse complement.
TGGTGCGGACACTCATGTTTAAAACACTCCATGTGTCTGGACTCCACCTTCTGCTGTCTATCCATGTGTTCCTGATGTAGGCAATCGCAATCAAGTCCTGTACTTTAGGGTCAGCAAGTTGTGCACGTGAAGCGAGGTTCTCAAATGATGGCTTGATGTGCTCTGCAGGAATATAGCAAAGTGCAAGTATCTCCTTAATATAAGATTGAATGGCCCCAGATGTCATGTATGGCACTCGAAACCCAATGGAATCTGCCTTCCTCCACACTGCCTGTCGCCAGTGCCAGCTACATCCCTTTATAGTGATGGCAGGAAATACATAGGATGTCAGGAAAATATATATATATATATATATATATATATATATATAAAATATATATATATATAATATATATATAATTGGTACTATACATATAGGGGTAAATATATGTGAGATAACACCGTATTGTGAAATGACAATACGAGGTTGAGTTGTAGACTGGTCTAGGTAAGTCAAGGAGTTGGGTCCAGGTCGTTTCGGCCGTATACAATTTAGGCCGTATGTTGTTTAGGCCGTGAGACGATTCGGCCGTTTGTCAGTTTGGGCGTCACGGCCTAAATTACATACGGCCGAAACGACCTGGACCCAAGGTTTCATGCTTAAAGTTATGCCTATGTTTACCTGATAATATGTTTAACTATGATAAAACACAACTGAAATTTAGAAGAAGAGTAGTATTCCATTCTCCTGGTATCAAATATCAGTCAGTAAGCAGCAAGGGGGCAGGATTTTTTGCCTCGTTAAAAAAAACTGGCTATAACTAACATTTTTTCTCTCAATTTAAGTTTCTACCTCATATTATATAAGTGTTAATCATGGCTTGCCTCATTTAGTAAACTCCCATGAACTTTCTTTCCATATTTAGTCAACTTTCAAACATCACCTACTAACTCTTAACTTAACTCTTTTTTCTCTCATTCTCTTTATTTTGTTCTCAAGTTAAGTTTCTACCTCATATTCTATAAGTGTTAATGATAACTTTCCTCATAAAGTTGCCCGTCAGGGTGGCAAGGTTGGTAGAGACGTGAGCTTGCAAGGTGTAGCGTCCCTGCGCATTCGGTCAGCGGTTCGAGTCCGCCTAGTTCATGCTGACGTGGCGGCGCTTTGTATAGTCAATAACCTTGTAGTTGGTACTTGCAAAGTGTCTAGATAGGATGAAAATCTTATCTTATCATTAAGTAAACTTTCATGAATTTTCTTCCCGTTTTTATTCTCCCGCTCTAGTGGCAATCCTCTCTGTGTCATCGATTTCGTCAGACACACAGCAACCCTTTTCCACCTTCCTACGATTTAAATATTTTCAAGAGAGGAGTAACAAGACACCTCCCGAACTAAATTGACCTAAATTGACCCAACCCCCTTTTCTATATTCTTTCACTGGCTTCTTTATTGGGACTGGCAGCTAATCGGGCTTCTTGTTACTTCTTTTTGTTTTGCCCTTGGCCAGTCCTTCGTGATGTAAAAAAAAGGAAAAAATAGAAAAACCCAGCCATCCATGTTCTGTAACCCGTTTTATTTAGACAAAGCACACAGCCATCCATGTTCTGTAACCCGTTTTCTTTCCATTTTCTGTAACCCGTTTTCTTTCCATTTTCTGTAACCCGTTTTCTTTCCATTTTCTGTAACCCGTTTTATTTAGACAGCAACCCAGCCATCCATTTTCTGTAACCCGTTTTCTTTCCATTTTCTGTAACCCGTTTTTTTCCCATTTTCTGTAACCCGTTTTATTTAGACAGCAACTCAGCCATCCATTTTCTGTAACCCGTTTTCTTTCCATTTTCTGTAACCCGTTTTTTTCCCATTTTCTGTAACCCGTTTTCTTTCTTCGCAGGAAATTACTCGCGTCTTCTATGCGAGATCATGTTCGTGAGGTCGATGGGATACTACTTAATTCAGATATATATTCCTTCCTCGCTCATCGTCGTCATATCGTGGGTTTCCTTCTGGCTCAATCGCTCAGGTAAATACGTAAATAGGTTCTAAGGTGGCTATAAATTGACACCTATACCATGTCTTTTTGTTTTATACTCTATCACTACGACTGTGTGCCTGGTTATTTTTCTTTGGTATGTGTGTATGCGTATGTAGGTGTGTGTTTCATTCAGTGTTTTAGTGTTTCTTTACGGTTTGTTGTGCTTTTGTATCTTATGTTTTCATGTATATATAAGTTTGTGATCTAGATTTTGAGTTTTTAAGGATGTATTTATTTATAGTCAGTGTTGATTTCTGTTGTGTGTGTTGTGTATGTATGTGTGTGTTTCATTCAGTGTTTTAGTGTTTCTTTACGGTTTGTTGTGCTTTTGTATCTTGTGTTTTCATGTATATATATAAGTTTGTGATCTAAATTTTGAGTTTTTAAGGATGTATTTATTTATTGTCAGTGTTGATTTCTGTTTTGTGTGTGTGTGTGTGTGTGTGTGTGTGATATGTGGGTTGTAATTTTTTTGTTCTCCCTATTTAATGTTAAATAACCCTGCTTATGTTTGTGTTCAAGAGGATTGATTCGCAACCTTCCAATCCTTTTACTAATCATTTCCTCCTTGTGTCTGTGTGAGATTCTCCATTCTTCTTGCCTTATGCCTTTTTTTTAACTTATGTTCTATTTTCACTCCAATTTCTCTTCAGGAACATTCATTTTCTTCCTTTAAATTCCTTCCTCTACTATATTTGCATTTTAATATTCCCGTTCTTCACAATTTGTTTCTTGTTTCCATTGCTATTTTTTTCCTTTTTTTTCCATTCTTGTTTCCATTGCCTTTCTATTTATCTGTTATCATTCAGTTTCAAATTAAAGCCTTGTATTCCTTATTCCTACCTGGCCACCACAGCCCCAGGTAGGTACAAGGGGATGCCAGCCTACGCACCCACGTACACACGCACACGCACAAGCACACCCACGGGCACACGCACACACACACGCGTCTTTCACTGCCTGTAAATTTTTAAGTCCGCTACCTGTGTATGTTTTGTATTTGTGTTATGTGTATCTCTCTCTCTCTCTCTCTCTCTCTCTCTCTCTCTCTCTCTCTCTTCTCTCTCTCTCTCTCTCTCTCTCTCTCTCTCTCTCTCTCTCTCCTCCTCTCTCTCTCTCTCTTCTCTCTCTCTCTTCTCTCTCTCTCTCTCCTCTCTCTCCTCTATGTTTTTGTTCTTTGTTTCAGTCCCATGTATGATATTTTTGTCACACACACACACACACACACACACGCACACGCACACGCACACGCACACGCACACGCACACGCACACACACACAACCGTCGTAACAAGTGTTCACATTTATTCTTTCCTTCTGAATTGGGGCGAAAAATTTCTTCGGCTCCAATAAACTAAAAAGAAGTGTGTGTGTAGGTATGTGTGTGGAGAGAGAGAGAGAGAGAGAGAGAGAGAGAGAGAGAGAGAGAGAGAGAGAGAGTGTGTGTGTGGTTGTGGGTTGGTGGTGTGTGTGTGTGTGGTTGTGTGTGTGTGTGTGTGTGGTGTGTGTGTGTGTGTGTGTGTGTGTTGTGTGGTGGTGTGTGTGTGTGTGTGTGTGTGTGTGTGTGTGTGTGTGTGTGTGTGTGTGTGTGTGTGTGTGTGTGTGTGTGTGTGTGTGTGTGTGTGTGTGTGTGTGTGTTGTGTGTGTGTGTGTGTGTGTTTCTATCATTTATTCTACATCACTGTCGTTTTTTTTCACACATTTCACGTGCACCGTCACCGAGCTACTGCTATCACCGTACTCTTTATTTACGTAGTCACTTGTTTATTCATTTAGTTATTCACTTATACACTATTCATTCACCCATGGCACGAGGAGGCTCAGGTTTAGGCTTCTGGGTTCAGCACTTCACGCTTCCTAGGACACCGTCACTCGCTTACTTGATTAAAACGGTGAATATTTCAGTTACCTTTTCAGTCTTAATTGGATGTCCCTTACCTACCTGTGTGTGTGTGTGTGTGTGTGTCTGTGTTGTGTGTGTGTGTGTGTGTGTGTCTGTTGTCTGTGTGTGTGTGTGTGTGTGTGTGTTTCCGTTTAGATTGGCGATACAAAGGTTAACACACACTTTTTTTTCCTCTCTCTCTATCTATCTATCTTTATATATTTCTATCTATCTATCTTTCATTTTCTCCCTTTTTTTCTCTATCTACTTTCATTCTCTTCCAATTTTTTTTTGTTTTTTTTTTTCTCTCTCTCTCTCTCTCCTTCCTCTTCGTCTCTCTCTCTCTCTCTCTCTCTCTCTCTCTCTCTCTCTCTCTCTCTCTCTCTCTCTCTCTCTCTCTCTCTCTCTCTCTCTCTCTCTCTCTCTCTCTCTCTTTTCCCTCTCTCTCTCTCTCTCTCTCTCTCTCTCTCTCTCCTCTCTCTCTCTCTCTCTCTCTCTCTCTCTCTCTCTCTCTCTCTCTCTCTCTCTCTCTCTCTCTCTCTCTCATTAACACACATAGTATAGAAAACACCTTTAATGTACATATGTATATATATATTCATAGGATCATATATATATACACTGCAAATAATACCTTAATACCCTGCTAATAAATGACTTTTTTATTATTGTGGTTTTTTAGTCGTACAGAGAAACACTAACCCAAATACACCATGTTTCTTTTGCATTACCAACTCCTTACTCCTCCTTTCCTTTGAATTATAATTATTAACGACTAACTCATTATTAACTATTATAATCTCTCTCAACCCTCCTATCCACTCCTACACTTTTTTATTTCGTTCTAGCATGTTTCTCTTATTTTCTATTTTTATTTCTCAACCCTACTAGCCAACCCTACATTTTTTTATTACGTTTTAACACGTTTATCTTTTTTCCGCCCCTTCTGCAGCCACTCCGGCGAGAGTATCCTTAGGAGTGACCACCGTGCTCACTATGACAACCCTTATGTCCTTCTACTAACGCCGCCCTGCCCAAGATATCCTACGTCAAGTCAATCGATGTTTACTTGGGCACCTGTTTCGTAATGGTGTTCGCATCCCTATTAGGTAAGTTTGGATCCTCTTCTGTGGTTGGCTGGAGGGTGAAAGGGTGTTGAATGGTGAGGATGAAAGAGTGTTGAGGGTGAAAGGGTGTTGAATGGTGAGGATGAAAAGGTGTTGGATTGTTTTAAATTTTTTTTTTTTTTAGTGTATGTTTTATTTCTTGGTTCCTTTGGTGTTATTGTTACTAAATAGGTTTATTTTTCGTGTATTTTTCACGGTGATTTTAGGTTTTTGATTAAGGAGGGGGTTTTTTTGGTAGATATTTGGGAAATTTAATTAATTTTGGTAAATTTTTACGATGGCACCAAACTTCCCTACACAATTGGGAGCATGGTTTTTGTTTACCTTATTGTATTCTAAGAGACATTTTCTCTGAGCTTTCCGTAAAATAATACCTTAATTTTGTCTGCTTTTTGAACTTTATTAGGCTATTTTTCATATTATTATTATTATCCTTATTCTTATTCTCATTCTTCTGATCCTTTCTTTATCTTCCCTCTCTCTACACAATTCCCTTTCTCACTCACTCATCCCTCACTCACTCACACTCTTCTTTTCTCTCCCCTCTCTCTTCATAACTCTTTTTTCCACTCTCACACTCTCTCCTCACACACTCTTTTCTCACTCACTCACACTCATCCTTTTCTTCCCTCTCTCACTCACATAGAGTCGTGAGCTTGCGTGCAGAGTCCCTGCATTCGGTCAGCGGTTCGAGTTCACCAAGTTCGTCCTGGCGTGGTGGCGCTTTGTATAGTCAATAACCTTGTAGTTGGTACTTGCAAAGTGTCTAGATAGGATCAAAGTATCTTATCTTATCTCTCACTCGCTCACGCACTCGCTCCCTGCAGAGTACGCCGCCGTGGGCTATATGGGCAAGAGGATTCAGATGAGAAGGACTCGGGTGTTGGCGATTCAAAAGTTGGCCGAGCAGCGGAAACTGCAGGATCTCCACTCACACTCCTCCCACGACCATCCGGCGGACCACGTGCCCAAGACAACAGTGAGTAAACGCCGAGGAGACATTATAGAACACTCACTCACTCACTCACTCACTCACTCACTCACCACTCACTTCACTCACTCACTCACTCACTCACTCACTCCACCATCACTCACTCACTCACCCACTGCCCAAGACAACAGTGAGTAAACGCCGAGGAGACATTATAGATCACTCACTCACTCACTCACTCACTCACTCACTCACCCACCCATTCACTCACTCACTCACTCACTCACTCACCCACTGCCCAAGACAACAGTGAGTAAACGCCGAGGAGACATTATAGATCACTCACTCACTCACTCACTCACCCATTCACTCACTCACTCACTCACTCACTCACCCAATGCCCAAGACAACAGTGAGTAAACGCCGAGGAGACATTATGAACACTCACTCACTCACTCACTCACTCACATCACTCACCAATCACCCACTGTCACAAGAAACAGTGAGTAAACGCCGAGGAGACATTATAAATCACTCACTCACTCACTCACTCACTCACCACACCATTCACTCACTCACTCACTCACTCACTCACATGCCCAAAGACAACAGTGAGTAAACGCCGAGGAGACATTATGAACGCTCACTCACTCACTCACTCTCACTCACGCATTCACTCACTCACTCAATGACTCACCCACTCAGTCAGTCACTCACGTAATCACTTAATTTGTTAACAGGTCAAAATCAAGTTAAGTTAAATTCTGTACATATTAAGATTGTCGCCTAGATGGTGTAATAAATTAATCAAATCTCACTCACTCACTCACTCACCCAATCACTCACTCACTCACTCACTCACTCACTCACTCACTCACTCACTCACTCACTCACTCACTCACTCACTCACTCACTCACTCACTCACTCACTCACTCACTCACTTACCCATCTACTCACTAACTCATTCACTCACCCACTCACTCACTTATTCAATCACTCACTCACTCACTCACTCACTTATTCACTCATTCAAACTCATCCATTTGTTCGTTCTCATTTGTTTATTCATGTTTATTGTATTATATTCTCTCTCTTCTCTCATCTCTCCTCTCTCTCTCCATCTCTCTCTCTCTCTCTCTCTCTCTCTCTCCTCTCTCTCTCTCTCTCTCTCTCTCTCTCTCTCTCTCTCTCTCTCTCTCTCTCTCTCTCTCTCTCTCTCTCTCCTCTCTCTCTCTCTAAAAAAAAAAAAATCCAGGAAATAACTTGGTAACGCTTCCCTTGCCCTCTCGTAAGTGATTCCTTGTTTCAGGAGGTCCGCTATAAACTACACGATCCTAAGACCCATTCGAAAGGCGGAACCCTCGAGAACACCATTAATGGGAGGGCAGACGAGGAGGCTCCCCCCCCACAAATGGCCGCTCTTCTGCCTCATAAGGACGTCAATAAGGTAATAGTTTAGTGTCCCCTTTTATTTTCCCATTTTCTTTCTTGATTTGTTTTTGTTTTGTTTACATTTTTTCGTACTCTCGATTTTTTGTGTTATTGCTCGTTTTCCTTTCTCTCTCTCTCTCTCTCTCTCTCTCTCTCTCTCTCTCTCTCTCTCTCTCTCTCTCTTCTCTCTCTCTCTCTAATATATCTTTTTTTTCTTTTTTCATGTCCACAGGTATCTTCAGTTTTTCTTCTCTTCTGCAATTTACTTTTCTTGTCAACTATACGTCCTCATTTTTCCTACTTTTTCATACTTTTCCTCATTTTTCGCGCTACTTTTCCCTCTTTTTTTAGTATATTTGACACCTAATCTTATCTCCTACATGTACTTAATTTATATATGAATGTCTCGTATTTTTCTATTTTCATTATTTCATTCCCATTCTTTTATTTTTTCTGCCTCTTTCTCTCCTTATACTTCTTGAACATTTATCTCTTCTATATTCTCTTCTCTCTTCCTTCTCTCTTCTCTCTTCTCTACTATCTCTCCTCTTCCGAAAAATTAATATTCTACAAAAATCACGAATTCTCACCCACGTGGTAGTCAGAAACGTTTAGTAGTTAATGAAACGTTTTTTTACCCAACACACGTCCCTTGCACAAACGTTTAGTCAACCAGATTAGAAAAAAAATACATAGATATAAAAACACATCAATACGTTTAGTTCATTATTTTGTATAGTGTGTGTGTTAATGTTTCCGTGGGTAGGTAGGAGAGAGAGAGAGAGAGAGAGAGAGAGAGAGAGAGAGAGAGAGAGAGAGAGAGAGAGAGAGAGAGAGAGAGAGAGAGAGAGAGAGAGAGAGAGAGAGAGAGAGAAAGAGAGAGAGAGATTATTAGTCGTGTTTCTAAGTGTTTTGTCACTCCTGAATTTACACACTACCGTAGATAACACTATAGTCGCCACTTTTTTGCCACTGCACTAATGTCGCCAGGCACAATATATTACGAATTATAGCATCACTACTGATTTGTATGTGCCACTGAAGAGGCATGCACAGTAGTTTATATTATGTACATCACACTACATGTCTTCAGTGGCACATAAAAGTCTGTAATGATGCTCAAATTCGTAATATATTGTGCCTGACGACATTAGTGCAGTGGTAAGTAACTGGCGACCATAGTGTTATCTACGGTAATAGTTCAGATAATCAACACTTTGTCTGTCTCTGTCTTTGCATTCACCGTAGTCTAAATATTGATGGTAAAGAATGGGAAGTAGGAAAGTGAAGGAGAAAGAAGAGGATTGATAATTGAGATGAAGAAAATAACATAATTATGATTTAATAAGGATTGGGGTTTTTTCTAATCTTATTGAATGAAAGCTTAATTTATGTATAGATATTTTACGAATAATCAATCTTTTTATACCTGTTTATATTTTGAGTAGAGAAATGGGAGTTTAATAATAGAACTAAGAAATACTAGAGATATAGATACAGAGAAATAGTAAAGGAAAGTTTTGTATAGCCATGAAGAGATGTGTAAATAGCATGGACAGAGAAGGCTGGTTTTAGTTTGATATTAGGGACGGGAGAGGACAGTCGCTTATTTTTGTCTCTTCACTCACGCCACACACCTATAGTAAGGTACTTTAACCCATGCCTCAAATATTGTCTTGCCCACTGAGTAGCAAACATGACAGATCAACTCGTGTCAACTCCACCTTCTTTAGTTCACTTGTTAATTATTAGAGCTACTTTAATTTTAGTTTTAGTTTTTTACTCTACTTTTAGGGCCTTTTTTAAGAAACACTTTTATCTATCTTTATTTTATCATTATATTTTGTATCCGTTTAGAGTTTGGATTAAGATATTTACGTTAAGTGTGAAGTGATCTGTATGTCTTATTCATTATTTCTACCGTAGATAACACTATAGTCGCCAGTCACTTGCCACTGCACTAATGTCGCCAGGCACATTATATTACGAATTTTAGCATCACTACAGACTTTTATGTGCCACTGAAGACGCATGCACAGTAGTTTATATTATGTACATCACACTACATGTCTTCAGTGGCACATAAAAGTCTGTAGTGATGCTAAAATTCGTAATATATTGTGCCTGGCGACATTAGTGCAGTGGCAAGTGACTGGCGACTATAGTGTTATCTACGGTAGCATTAGCAGTATTATTCTCATTATTATTGGGTTTTTTTTATACGTAATAAGAGAGAGAAAAAAACTTCACTGGACAGATTCACAAGAGATTCCTATTAACCCCTTCACGCCCAAATATTTCCTTTGCTATAAAAAAATCATCTGTTGTTAGCCATAAAATTACGAAAGGTAACTAAATATACCAAATTAGTTAGTCGACAAGGATACTAAACAGGTCATATCAATAAAATATTTCTTATATTCACTAAAAATCGTCATATGATTACAAAGCCAATTACAATGGAAATTACGTTCTGGGCCTCAAGGGGTTAAGCGACGATCGGTCATTACTCTCCCTCTTTGTTTACTTACAGATTACAATGTCTTATGATTTTACGCTGAGGACACTTGTATGTCATCAACACCTTCTTTGGTTTGGTCTTGAATTAAGTGTTGTTTGCGATACTTGCACCTTACCGGAGTATCAACAGTTTTATGATTAAGTGTAGATTTTACTTCCACCCAGTACTATAATACACCCATCCTTTACTATAATACACCCATCCTTTACTATAATACACCCATCCCTTACTATAATACACCCATCCTTTACTATAATACACCCATCCTTTACTATAATACACCCATCCTCTATCCCCCCAACCCTTGCCTCACACCCTTACACACAGCACGCAAGATGTCCAAGTTTATTTATTTACCCTTTAAGCTAGAAAAAAACACAACATTCGTACCCATGTTATGCCATTAAAAGAAAATGTTGCAAGTTCATTTATGTGAAGGTTGTCAGAATTAAACGATACCTTTACATTTCACTTCACTTTTCTTTTTCTTTCTTTTTTTTTCTTCTTCTTTTTTTTTTCTTTTTTCTTTTTTTTCCCCCCTTGGATGTCTTGTGTGTCGTGGTTCAGGACATTCACTGTCGAGGGCAAGGTCAAGGGAATAGAGGTCTTAATTCTCTTGGTCTTGGTCGAGGGTTGAGGGGATAATTATAGGACACGTATGTACGACGCATGTTGCAGACACCAAAACCACCAGAAGACCTTCATCATAATAGGTCGTTGATATTGTTTGATTTTCAACTTGGTTTTCTTCTGTTTTGAACCAACTTTTTCTCTGTTGTATTTACGGGGGGGGGGGGGGGTTTCTTGGGGGGGTTCTCTTGTTTTGAACCCCCTTTGTTCTGTTGTATTTACGGGTTTTCGTTTTTTGTTTTTGCGTGTTTTTCTTTTGTTTTGAACCATCTTTGCTCTTGTATTTGCGGGTTTTCTTTTCTTTCTTTCTTCTTCTTCTTCTTTTTTCTTTTTTTTTAACCATCTTTGCTCTGTTGTATTTACGGATTTTCGTTTTTTGTTTTTTTGTTTTTTTTCTTTTGTTTTGAACCATCTTTGCTCTGTTGTATTTGCGGGTTTTCTTTTTTTTTTTTGGTTTTGGCTTTTTGGTTTTCTATTGTTTTGAACCATCTTTGCGTTCTTGTATTGACGGTTTTTTTTTTTTTTTTTTTTTTTTTTTTTTTTTTTTCCCCTATTGTTTTGAACCCCCTTTGCGTTCTTGTATTGACGGGTTTTCGTTTTGTTTCCTTCTTTATTATAATTTGCTTTCCTCACCATCGCCACAAATGCCTTGCCCACCATTCACTATTCCTTGTTTTTTCACTTTCTCACACTCACTATCTCTCCCTTCACACCTATAGCTTACAACACGCGCTTTTCTGCCTCACTCGCTCACTATTCTAAACTAAGTATCAAGATCAACTAACCATCTATCTATGTTAGAAGTCAATTGGTCTAGCTAACTATCAACACATTTTTTTGTATCCGTCTCTATTTCCATTTATCGCTTCTATCTCTACTCTTTACTCTCTATGCTTTCCTTCTGTACCTACTTTACGGTATTTTCTAGTGTTTTTGACGTGCCTGGTGCAAATGAAACAGGTAAGGAAGGGGAGGCGCGAAGGAGAGAGAGAGAGAGAGAGAGAGAGAGAGAGAGAGGAGAGAGAGAGAGAGAGAGAGAGAAAAAAAAAAAAGAGAGCGAGAGAGTGTGTGTGTGTGTGGTTTTGTCATTTTTTTTTTTTTTTTTTTTTCATTGTCTCGTTATCTCCGTGTTTACACATTCAAATAATTTTTTTTTATGTTTTAGAATTATTATGTCGTGTTTTCTATATTATTATTATTATTTTATCTGTGTGTGGGTGGGTGTGTGGGTGTGTGGGTGTGGGTGTGTGTGGGTGTGTGTGGGTGTGTGGGTGGGTGTGTGTGCGTGTGCGCGCTCTTCCAACTAAAGAATAAAAAACTAAATAAAAAAGTAATTAATCTTTTCATCACGTCACTAATTTCTGAAAGCATTTTTATTCCAGACTTATGATGAGTAAACAACGAGATTTTTTCATACTCTAAAAAACATAATTTTCATCAGGGTAGCCTCCGATAATTAATTATAACTTTGGCTAACTACTTGCAGCTAATTAAGTATGTAATTCTATGTCAATAATGTGAATGGGCAGTCTCTGGTGCTATGATTAAACAGTGTTGATGATAATTTCACTCACATCACAGCTGCCAATAACTACTTTGTGAAATCGGAACCCATAGTTTGTCGGATCAAATCAAAACTTTTTTTTTAATGCGGAAAATGAATGGCATATGCTGTAGTTGTCTGTAAATCATTCTACCTAATAATGTAAATAAAAACTTAACCCCGAAAATAATTGGTGTAAATCGTACTAGTTTGTATCATCTATTCATAAGCATTTATATTGATACTATAAAAAAAATTAAAAAGACACACTTTTATCGCTCAGTCATAAATAATTGAGGGTTGATATAGTCCTGTTCTTTTTTACAAATCATAATAATCACCATCAGGTAATCACTTCTTCAACCAAGATAAGATAAAGTAAGCAATGTAAGATATTAGATAGTTTGTGATAAGTAATTATAAATCTTCAAAATGTTTTAGAAGAGCAGCCTTTTTCCCTTCCTCTTTGGCTTTTGCAGAGTCTCAGTACAATATATTTAATAGTTTCTAACAAGTAATTATAAGTCTTCAAAGTTTCAGAAAAACACATTGTCTAACATCCTCTCTTATTCTCCTCTGGCTCTTACATGATCTCAATGCACTATATTTAATAGTTTCTAATAGGTAATTTTTAAGTCTTCAATGTTTTAGTGATCTAACATATTCATAACAGTATATAATGTAGTCTAACATCCTCTATTTTCCCTCCTTTCTTACAGGGTCTCAGAACAGTAGATTAAATATGTTACTAATAAGTCATTATAAATCTTCAATATCTTAGAAGGGCGCGTAGTCTAGCACTCTCGCTCTTCCCTCCTTTTTGACTCCTACAGGGTATTAGTACAGTGCGTTTAATAGGTCATTCTAAACCTTTAATGTATCAGTACTCTAACATATTCATAACAATATATCATGTAGTCTAACACCCTCTCTTTACCCTCCTTTCTTGCCTCCCACAGGGCCTCAGAACAATACATTTAATAGTTTATAATAAGTCATTCTAAATCTTCATTATTTTAGAAGAACACGTGGTCTAATATCCTCTCTTTTCCCTCCTACCTTGGCTCTTACAGGGATAAATAAATCTCAATAAAGTAGATTTAATAGTTTATAATAGGTCATTCTAAACCATTAATCTTTTAGTAATCATAACAGTGTATTTTATAATCACATCCTTTTTCTTCCCTCCTTTCTTGGTTTCTACAGGGTCTCAGAACAATAGATTTAATAGTATAATAAGTAAATCTTCAATATCTTAGAAAAGCACGTGGTCTAACATCTTTTCTTCCCTCCTTCCTTACCTCCTGCAGGGTCTCAACAAGCTGTATGGTTGCTCACCGTCTGACATCGACAAATACTCTCGGATTGTGTTCCCCGTTTGTTTTGTGTGTTTCAATCTCATGTACTGGATCATATATCTGCATATCTCCGACGACTCCACCGAAGACCTTATTCTTCACGCCCGTGAGTGAGGGGCCGCGAGGAACAGTAGTAGAAGAAAAACTGCTAATAGTAACTGTACAAAAATAAGAGAGAATGCGAGAAAACGAAACATAGCAAAATTAACTGCAAACTGAATTAGCTGGTATCTTTAGGCATCGCTCACACCACTAAGGATGGTTCATATTATTGTGTCATTTCGCTACGTTCGTGTTTCTTAGTGATTCGTGATGTTTAGTAAGACAGCATATTATTCGAGCCGGTTTAAATAACACCTTTATATCATTTCTTACTGTTATCATCTACCATTGTTTACATATACCGTCATCCTTATGATTACTATTGGTGATACGTCTATGGGTGGACAGAATACGCTCGGAGTAGGATTGTAACTAGCATGTGTTTATTTTTCTTTTCTTGAATATCTGGATTGATCGTAAGGAATAGTTTGTAATGTCTGAGATCATATAAAAGAAAAAAACAGCATTTACATTACTATGACGCGTCTCAGGTTACGGTAATTCTCATGTAACTGTATAACTATAATGCAGTGATAATCATAACCACAATTGCTCTCCCCCACCCCCCTCACACTATCTCTCTCTCTCTCTCTCTCTCTCTCTCTCTCTCTCTCTCTCTCTCTCTCTCTCCTCTCTCTCTCTCTCTCTCTCTCTCTCTCTCTCTCTCATACCATTTCTCCACGTTTCCTACTATCCATCTAGCCCCCCTCCTCCTCCTCCTCCTCCTCCTCCTCCTCCTCCTCCTCCTCCTCCTCCTCCTCCTCCTCTTCCTCTTCCTCTTCCTCTTCCTCCTCCTCTTCCTCCTCCTCCTCCTCCTCCTCCTCCCCCTTCTCCGCCTCAACAGCCTTGAGTCTTGAGTTCATTGGAGAGACATATATCTCTCGTTGCCACGCTTAAACTCGCTTCCTTCCACATCTGAGAACTCAAGGGCCACGGCTCGGAAAAGGGAGGTTCACACTCTTAGAGGAAGATAATGAATAAAGTTTTGACGCTAAACGAGGCCCGCCGCGGTGTCGTAGAGAGGAGAGGGGCTGGGTGGTGGTGGTGAGAGGGGGGAGGGACGGAAGGAAGGGGATTGCCGAAGAGAGAGGAACAGAGCAACACCGCGCCGGGCCGAGTAGCGCAAACTGGTGGTGGGTTGTTGCTGGGGTTGCTAAGACTGGTTGCTAGACTAGACTCCTTCACAATACCAGTTGGAAGTATTTAGGTAGCGCGTCTGTCTGTCTGTTTGCAGCTGCGTTTCTAAGAACTCTTGGAGAACTAACTTTGTACGTACTACTAGACTACCAGTTACTCTTCTTCTCGTCATCGTTCGTTCGGTAGGAGCTTTTGTTGATCCCCGTTTAGGCTATGATGCGTTTATCTCCTCCTCCTCCTCCCTTTCCTCACTCTTCTATTCGTTCTCCTTTTCATCAGTTTGTTTTCAAGAAGCTTTTCCTGTACAAAGGCCACCCACCGATCTGCTCACCACACAACCGTTGCTGTTTTTCATGCTAACACGAGTGACGATGTCTTTCAAGGAGTCTGTTTTGCCCCGGCGGATGCAAGGCTGGGTTGACTACTACTGCATGTTAGCGGAGTTGCCTGTTCGGGACTCTTCGTGTATATGCACCACATCCCACATGACGGTGGTTCTTTTTTTTCAGTTGTAGGCCCAAAGAGAATTCTTGGCGGGATCTCTTTGATGTGATACGTAGATTTCTGAGTTTCATGACCTATTACGGGATGGAAGGTCACGATGGCGGGGTCACTGCGAGGCCACCACGGGACGGACGTGTCATTACCACAGAGCTACTAATGCTGAGGAAAAATAATGTATAATATATAAATAGATATACCTAATGAATAAATGCTATATGACTTTTGTACGAAACTGACGGGGCCGCGGCGGAGTGGGCGCCAGGACGTGTCGAAGTGCTAATTGTGATAAAACTTGACAGTGAGGGCGAGTGTTGGAAACCCGCCCCGCCAAGACTGCCCCGCGCAGCCCCGCTTGCCTCACAGTGCCCGCTGGCCCCCGCGGCACTGCTGAAGCGTTACCCCTCCCCCTGCTATTGGCGGCACCCCTCCCTCACCCCTCCATCCCCGACACTCCTTCCCTCCCTCCCCCCTCACGGTGGTGTGTGTCCCCTCCCCTCACATCTGACCAGTCTTGTGATACGTCGACAGCCGCAGGACGCTGAAGGTGTGTACAGTGAAGCGAAATGTGTCGAGTCCCTCATAAATAGTGCCTCCAGGCGTCGACCACCACCACCACCACCACTGCAACATCGTCACCGCCGCCGCCGCCACCGCCGCTGCTGCCATCATCATCATCATCAGTCCCAGCAGTCAAGAGTCATACCCTGGGGCCCACCTCCTCCCCCACACGCGGCACGCACACACGCGCGCCGTACAGCCACTATCGCAGCGTGGTGTCGCCCTAGATTTATATACAGAAGAGGAAACAGAATCATGTATTAACGCGGCCTGCACCTCCCCCTCCCCGCCGCTCCCGTCCCCTGCCGCGGTAGATCCCCTTTTCCTGGAGTAAGAGTTCGTTACGCCTTAACTTTTGTACACTGCGCAAGCCTGGAGGGGGCGGGAGGGGATGGAGGGGCCGGGGGTGGTCCAGGCTGCCTCCAAGCAACACTGGCTTGATGTGTTACAACGCCTCAAGCATCTATGTTCATCGCTTTGTACCGCTTGAAGATATATAGCATACGCTAATGGTAATAACTAGAGTACTTTGCGTTACTGGTCAATGAGTAACTCAATAACTTGGGGCGGAAAGTTCGGGATATACGCGGTCGCTTTTATCTACATGTCTTGCCGCCTGACGCTGACCGCACCAAACTAGGCAACTTGACCTCAACAAAAAGTGAACTAAGATGAATTAGAACAAGTTAAACAACAACAAACATGACGTAAAGTTTATCTATCCTTCAAAAAATAATCGGAAAAACTGTTTCTTATATACTCAAAAATGAAAATAAAGTCTTTAAGTGTACATTCAACAAAACAAAACCTCGTATAAGACGCGTACAAATCATGACGTACGCCTATTTGTTTTCCTTTGTTAGCAGAGGAGCGGACAATATCAGCTGATCACACCAGCCTGTCCGTATTATGAAGGTCACCGTTCGTTCTTCTGTTCGGCCTAATTTGACCTGGGGCTCAGTGTCAGTGCACGTAAATAGCTTATAGGGTACAACAGTAAGGCTATCGCATTCGTTTATGCATGTTATTTTTCCATAGGTTTTGATTTTTTTATCGTGTTGCGTTTCATAATAAAGTTCGGTCCGCTATAGTTAGTCTGTGTGAAGTATTGCCAAAAGATCATCATAGCTCCTAATTCTAAATACGTTTGGTTTTTATATATAATGGAAGGTTTTTGATGCATATTTAGTATTTTATTTAACATTCTAGCGGTGAAAACGTGTACTATCCTATGATAATCTTATTGTATGTTAACTCTCTCTCTCTCTCTCTCTCTCTCTCTCTCTCTCTCCTCTCTCTCTCTCTCTCTCTCTCTCTTCTCTCTCTCTCTCTCTCTCTCTCTCTCTCTCTCATCTATCTATCGAAATTGATCTACTTTTCAATAAGTTTCGTATCCATAATCTAATGTTCGTGCATGTCAACGTTGTCAGAAAGTTTCGTTCAGCTTTACCTTGCCCCACGAGATGTTGTCGCAATTGTTCATCATATCATTGTTAACACATTTCACTCATCCTCGTTGTTCTCATATTCATCATGACTCACTCACTCATCACTTAGGAAACTCATCTCGTGAATTATTGTCATTACTCTATTAATTCCCCTAAAAACCCGCAATTTTTTCAACCGCAAGAATCCGCAATTTTTTTTCCAATTTAATGGCGATTTTTCGTGTGGGTTTTTTCTGATCATAGTTTTTACGTCATAGTTGCGTCATTGTTGAGTCATTATTATTATTATTATTATGTCATTGTAAGCTGCGTTTCTGTAACTTTAACCACCTACGTCATAGATAATTTCCTGCGTATGTGACATTAATGACCCTTTAAACTGTGTCATTATTTTATTTTGTCATTTTTTGTCATTTTTTGTGTGTGGTCTTGCTCAAAAACTCCGTGCTCGACTTAGGTTTTTTCTCTCTTGATTTGAGATTTAATGTCATTTTGTTATATGTCGCGGCTACAACAATCGTTAATGATAAGATTGACGTGTACTTTTTTTCAATGACAAATTACTTCTCGCGGATTAGACGTCATTTGATCATTTAGCGTCTTTTTATTAATGATTTCTCTCCGTAATTATTAAATATCCTTGAAAATGCATGTGATGATGATCTTAATTAGTTCCTCGCCATATAATATCATGAAAGCTTTTTAAAGATATACGTATACATCAATATACTTACCGTTTCAATGCAAAGATATTAGCAAATCATCTCGTGTCGTTTATTGATTTGGTATATATTAGTGTTGAAAAATATATGTACGGCGTCATTATTAAATCATGTCATGCATTTTCCAGATACGTTACATGCTTTCACCCATTATTTTTGTCTGTCTCCATTATTACGTCATTATTGTCTCCATTAGTGTTCATTGTGCGACTGAAATTAGTATGTATCGAACGTGGCTTTAAATTCGCATGACCAACTAGAGAACCTTCCTTTGCCTCACCTCCTCCAGGTTTCCAATAGTGTTGCCTGACTGTTCGTATTTAGGTTTGTTTTATATATATATACATAACATAACATAAACATGAAGCTTTCTCGGTTTTACGGGAAAGCGTATGATATAAATCTGTCTTGTATAATCTATAGAGCCTGTTACCATTCAGCAATGAGCCTCACGCACCACCCTAGCGTTAGCACTGACCTCTAGTCACTACTCTTACTCGTTATATTGCGCTCAAAGTATAAAAGAATAATGATAACAATAATCACTTGTGTAGGTCGTCGTCTCCATCATCCATTCAAGAAGCAGATCATTCCTCAGTTGTCGTTTCTTTCACAGTCTTTTGACAAATGTGTAATATATTTAATGGTATCTGTATATACATTTCTGTCTTGTTTTACATCATGATATCAGCCATCATTGTATTACATAAGTAGTTCTGGCTTGTTGTCGAAGGCCAAAGGTAATCATGTTGTTTTGAACTTTTATATACATATACTAGAATATCGCCTGAGGAAAACTTGTCAGTAACGTACAAGTTTTCTTAGGTAAGTCACCCTCAGTCACCACCACCACCACCACCACCACTACCACCACCACCACCACCATTCATCTCACACAGCGATAAAGTCGTACGTCGGTGTCTGTCAGTGCTCTCGTAGTATTGAATGAACAGTTTTTACTTTCTTCATATATCTATACATATATACATAGTACGTATATGTACGTGGGCGACCATTAGTTAGCGTCGTGAGGGTCACTGCTCGAAAGGCTCCTTATTTAAGAATGAAAGTGAAGCGTAGTAGATTCTTGCACGTAAAAGATTTCATTTCATCACATTGCTCAAGTTAGTAAGAAGGCAAAAATATAAAAAAATAATAAATAAACAGTGTACACAGTTTGAGAAAAATACATATATGTAAAAAGCTTGTTAACCTTGTGACAGAAG
>JACEEZ010019068.1:82500-135000 GCA_016584305.1 Chionoecetes opilio | reverse complement strand
ATGGATTTATTTGAGGTAACTGCAACGAGTTATCGACTGTTTTGATAGTTTTTACTCAGATTCTCAGTCTCAGATCCTGTATCCCCCATGCGGCCGCGGGCCCCATGCGGCCGCCTACCGTGAACCAATATTGTAAATTATTATACAGGCAGGCAGAGGGTCGCGTGCGGAGGGGGCGGGGAGGGGAGTGCGCTCACTCATTCAATATCCAAGCGGACTGTAGGCTACCGGGTATTATTTCTTGCAGGTTGTGTTGGATGATAATTTCGATAAAGGTAAGTGAGAAATAAGTATGAAGTAAAACAATTTATTTACAAACATTTACACTCGCACAAGTGTAGGCTGTACGATATACACACATGATACACAATTTATCGACAAACATTTACTCTCGCACAAGTGTAGGCCTATGCGATATACACATAGGTTAGCGCTCCGCGCGACTGCCCTCTATATATGTGCGATCATACGGGCGGCCGCATAGGGTGGTATTCTCTCAGATTACCCCTCCCTCCCTCCTTGACTCTCTACCTCAGTCCCCCATCTTGACCCCAGCTTGGTGGGTAACTTGTGAGAGAGCTAGTGTGTTGTGGTGGTAATGGTGGTGCAGTTCTTGAGTGGTGGGGGTGGTGGAAGGGGTATGTATGACTGGTTACATAAATTAGTGATTTAAGTGACCAGTTTAATTATTTGTACGTATTTTCCAGCAGCAGCAGCCGTGTTTGGAGGTTTGAGAGCGGCGAGACATACAGCAGTGATGGATGCGAGGTTGCTGGTCCCGTCCGCACTGTTGTGTTTGCTGGCAATGAACGTGATTGGCGAGGCACAGACGTGGGTGGTTGGTGACTGCCCGGAGACGCGTGCGAGGATGACCCTTGGAAATCTATAGCTAATAGCAGCAATGGTGAGTGTTTTTTTAAGTAGTAACATTGGTAAATAAGCAGTTTAAACCAATACTCCCTATTGACCAATACTTTCCTGACCTAAATGGGTGGGCAGCGGGCTGCGCCACCCCACCACCAGTTCACTAACTTGACTTGGGTATTGATACCGTAATGAGGTATTTTTGAGAGATCTGACCATTATGCTGCAGCTGTTTAGATAAAAATGAATGACAGATGAAAGTAGAGAGTATACATGTGAGAGACTTATACTATGTTCAGTTTGGCAAGGACAGTCACGATAGCTTAGTCCTGGCGACTCTACTTCCCCCGGCGGGCTGGGTAGCCGAGACCAGGGGCGTAGTTAGGCCTGGGCATTGGGGGCTGTAGCCCCGAATGTTTTATGAATAGCCCCGGATCTTAAATACCTTTTATTTATTTATTTATATATATTTTTTTCTCTCACAAAAATAAGATATGCTTAGACTGGGGCCAACATAACATTATAGTAAAAAACAAGATATTTGGTTAGATGTTACTTAGCGTATGCTGATGGCATCCTTTTTATGAGCAGGACATGAGAGAAGTGGAGAGAACAGAGGAGACACCAAAAGACCTTTTGGAGAGGTGAAGAAGAGAATATCAGATGGACAAGACACTAGAGTTAACAGAAGTGCATTTTTTTCGAAGTGCATTTTTTTCGAAGTGCATTTTTTTCGAAGTGCATTTTTTTCGAAGTGCATTTTTTTCGAAGTGCATTTTTTTCGAAGTGCATTTTTTTCGAAGTGCATTTTTTTCGAAGTGCATTTTTTTCGAAGTGCATTTTTTTCGAAGTGCATTTTTTTCGAAGTGCATTTTTTTCGAAGTGCATTTTTTCGAAGTGCATTTTTTTCGAAGTGCATTTTTTTCGAAGTGCATTTTTTTCGAAGTGCATTTTTTTCGAAGTGCATTTTTTTCGAAGTGCATTTTTTTCGGAAGTGCATTTTTTTCGGAAGTGCATTTTTTTCGGAAGTGCATTTTTTTCGGAAGTGCATTTTTTTCGGAAGTGCATTTTTTTCGGAAGTGCATTTTTTTCGGAAGTGCATTTTTTTCGGAAGTGCATTTTTTTCGGAAGTGCATTTTTTTCGGAAGTGCATTTTTTCGGAAGTGCATTTTTTCGGAAGTGCATTTTTTTCGGAAGTGCATTTTTTCGGAAGTGCATTTTTTTCGGAATGTGCATTTTTTTCGGAAGTGCATTTTTTTCGGAAGTGCATTTTTTCGGAAGTGCATTTTTTTCGGAAGTGCATTTTTTCGGAAGTGCATTTTTTCGGAAGTGCATTTTTTTCGGAAGTGCATTTTTTTCGGAAGTGCATTTTTTTCGGAAGTGCATTTTTTTCGGAAGTGCATTTTTTTCGGAAGTGCATTTTTTCGGAAGTGCATTTTTTTCGGAAGTGCATTTTTTCGGAAGTGCATTTTTTCGGAAGTGCATTTTTTTCGGAAGTGCATTTTTTTCGGAAGTGCATTTTTTTCGGCAGTGCATTTTTTTCGGCAGTGCATTTTTTTCGGCAGTGCATTTTTTTCGGCAGTGCATTTTTTTCGGCAGTGCATTTTTTTCGGCAGTGCATTTTTTTCGGCAGTGCATTTTTTTCGGCAGTGCATTTTTTTCGGAAGTGCATTTTTTTCGGAAGTGCATTTTTTTCGGAAGTGCATTGTTTCGGAAGTGCATTGTTTTCGGAAGTGCATTGTTTTCGGAAGTGCATTTTTTCGGAAGTGCATTTTTTTCGGAAGTGCATTTTTTTCGGAAGTGCATTTTTTTCGGAAGTGCATTTTTTTCGGAAGTGCATTTTTTTCGGAAGTGCATTTTTTTCGGAAGTGCATTTTTTTCGGAAGTGCATTTTTTTCGGAAGTGCATTTTTTTCGGAAGTGCATTTTTTCGGAAGTGCATTTTTTTCGGAAGTGCATTTTTTTCGGAAGTGCATTTTTTTCGGAAGTGCATTTTTTTCGGAAGTGCATTTTTTTCGGAAGTGCATTTTTTTCGGAAGTGCATTTTTTTCGGAAGTGCATTTTTTTCGGACGTGCATTTTTTTCGGACGTGCATTTTTTTCGGACGTGCATTTTTTTCGGACGTGCATTTTTTTCGGACGTGCATTTTTTTCGGACGTGCATTTTTTTCGGACGTGCATTTTTTTCGGACGTGCATTGTTTTCGGACGTGCATTTTTTTCGGACGTGCATTGTTTTCGGACGTGCATTGTTTTCGGACGTGCATTGTTTTCGGACGTGCATTGTTTTCGGACGTGCATTGTTTTCGGACGTGCATTGTTTTCGGACGTGCATTGTTTTCGGACGTGCATTGTTTTCGGACGTGCATTGTTTTCGGACGTGCATTGTTTTCGGACGTGCATTGTTTTCGGACGTGCATTGTTTTCGGCGGCGTTTGGGCATTGTTTTCGGACGTGCATTGTTTTCGGACGTGCATTGTTTTCGGACGTGCATTGTTTTCGGACGTGCATTGTTTTCGGACGTGCATTGTTTTCGGACGTGCATTGTTTTCGGACGTGCATTGTTTTCGGACGTGCATTGTTTTCGGACGTGCATTGTTTTCGGACGTGCATTGTTTTCGGACGTGCATTGTTTTCGGACGTGCATTGTTTTCGGACGTGCATTGTTTTCGGACGTGCATTGTTTTCGGACGTGCATTGTTTCGGACGTGCATTGTTTTCGGACGTGCATTGTTTTCGGACGTGCATTGTTTTCGGACGTGCATTGTTTTCGGACGCTTGCAGTTTGTTTTCGGACGTGCATTGTTTTCGGACGTGCATTGTTTTTCTGGACGTGCATTGTTTTCGGACGTGCATTGTTTTCGGACGTGCATTGTTTTCGGACAGTGCATTGTTTCGGACGTGCATTGTTTCGGACGTGCATTGTTTTCGGACGTGCATTGTTTTCGGACGTGCATTGTTTTCGGACGTGTGCATTGTTTTCGGACGTGCATTGTTTTCGGACGTGCATTGTTTTCGGACGTGCATTGTTTTCGGACGTGCATTGTTTTCGGACGTGCATTGTTTTCGGACGTGCATTGTTTTCGGACGTGCATTGTTTTCGGACGTGCATTGTTTTCGGACGTGCATTGTTTTCGGACGTGCATTGTTTTCGGACGTGCATTGTTTTCGGACGTGCATTGTTTTCGGACGTGCATTGTTTTCGGACGTGCATTGTTTTCGGACGTGCATTGTTTTCGGACGTGCATTTTTTTCGGACGTGAATTTTTGTTCAGTTTGGCAAGGACAGTCACGATAGCTTAGTCCTGGCGACTCTACTTCCCCCGGCGGGCTGGGTAGCCGAGACCAGGGGCGTAGTTAGGCCTGGGCATTGGGGGCTGTAGCCCCGAATGTTTTATGAATAGCCCCGGATCTTAAATACCTTTTATTTATTTATTTATATATATTTTTTTCTCTCACAAAAATAAGATATGCTTAGACTGGGGCCAACATAACATTATAGTAAAAAACAAGATATTTGGTTAGATGTTACTTAGCGTATGCTGATGGCATCCTTTTTATGAGCAGGACATGAGAGAAGTGGAGAGAACAGAGGAGACACCAAAAGACCTTTTGGAGAGGTGAAGAAGAGAATATCAGATGGACAAGACACTAGAGTTAACAGAAGTGCATTTTTTTCGAAGTTCAGTTTTTCGAAGTTCAATTTTTCGAAGTTCAGTTTTTCGAAGTGCATTTTTTTCGAAGTGCATTTTTTTCGAAGTGCATTTTTTTCGAAGTGCATTTTTTTCGAAGTGCATTTTTTTCGAAGTGCATTTTTTTCGAAGTGCATTTTTTTCGAAGTGCATTTTTTTCGAAGTGCATTTTTTTTCGAAGTGCATTTTTTTCGAAGTGCATTTTTTTCGAAGTGCATTTTTTTCGAAGTGCATTTTTTTCGAAGTGCATTTTTTTCGAAGTGCATTTTTTTCGAAGTGCATTTTTTTCGAAGTGCATTTTTTTCGAAGTGCATTTTTTTCGAAGTGCATTTTTTTCGAAGTGCATTTTTTCGAAGTGCATTTTTTTCGAAGTGCATTTTTTTCGAAGTGCATTTTTTCGAAGTGCATTTTTTTCGAAGTGCATTTTTTTCGAAGTGCATTTTTTTCGAAGTGCATTTTTTTCGAAGTGCATTTTTTTCGAAGTGCATTTTTTTCGAAGTGCATTTTTTTCGAAGTGCATTTTTTTCGGAAGTGCATTGTAGTGTTCTTCCAACTAGACCCGGGTTAAAACCAGACACAGGTTGGTTGGTGATGTTTATTTGGGAGAGGGAGTAGGGAGTAGTCCCGTACAGAGGTCTGTGTCTCACTGAGTGTCCCCACCCTGAGCCCTCCTTTCTCCAAACGTGACCTGACTGACGCCTGCATACCAATGCGGCTCAGGTCAAGATTAAGAAGGAGGGTCAGGTCGAGACTACTGGAGGATTAGCCAGGTGTGGAGTGACTCACCTTCAGTCACTACAGTAGTCTTCTTCTTCAAAAAAAAAAAA
Source organism: Chionoecetes opilio (assembly GCA_016584305.1). Lineage (NCBI taxonomy): Eukaryota > Metazoa > Arthropoda > Malacostraca > Decapoda > Majidae > Chionoecetes > Chionoecetes opilio. The sequence goes on along the minus strand of JACEEZ010019068.1, from coordinate 129,620 downwards.
AAAAAAAAAATATTATACATATAGAACTTCATACAGACATACAATGTGAAGAAGAAAAAAAAATATACATATAAAACTGATATTCTAACTATAGGGATGAACACATCCGCTGTCCTATTGATACTGTAAGAACTGTGGGCGACAAATGAGCCGCCCTGAACGGGTCGTGTAGCCCTCGGGAAAGTATCCGTCCATAGACTCCCCTGTATCACTGTCCTCTGCAGACGACATGGCGGCATCTGTAAGGTTGACAGGGAGGGGGGGCGGCGGGGAGTCGGGCCCCACTAGCTCTACCGGAGGGGAATCATCTGGTGGCGGGGGGGAAAGGATTAGGTGTTGGGGAATGTGGGTGGGGGAAAGTGCTGGGTCCGGTGGGGGTTGAGGGCTGTGGGTGGGGGGAGGTGTGTAATGATGGCTAGGGGTGGGGGAAGGTGTTCTAAGCGGGGCCGATATAGGGTGTGGACAGGGGTAGGGCTTGGTGGGGGAGAGGCCGAGGAGGAAGGGGTGGGGAAACGGGGGTAGAGGGGAGGATGACAACCCGGGGGTGAGGGGGTGGTGGATGATCTGAAGGGGGGAACGGAATGGCAGGAAGGGTTGCACATTTTGAGGGGGAGGAGGAGGGGGAGGAGGAGGTGCAGGAAGGAGGTGAGGGGGTGGTGGAGGTGCAGGAAGGAGGTGAGGGGTGGTGGAGGTGCAGGAAGGAGGTGAGCCACCTTCACGCGGTCCCATGCAGTCACGTAGGGGTGCCCTCGAACCTCGAGGGTGACGTGCTTTTCAGAGCGTGCCAGGACGCGGAAGGGACCCTTATAGGGTGGGTCTAGGGGCCTCGTGTGTGCATCCGTTCGCACAAACATGTGAGTCGCTGTTTGCAGTTCCGGCGGGAGGTGAGTGGGCCGCAGCGGGGGCGTACGTGGAGGCGTGGGTCGTAGTGCAGCCATGGCCTGCCGAAGCGCCGGGAGGAAGGAGAGGGCGTTGCTGGCATCCGTCACTGGGGTAAACTGACATGGCAGACGCAGGTCTTCACCATACACCAGCTCCGCCGGAGTGTGATGGATATCTTCCTTCTCCGTCGCTCTGAGTGTGAGGAGGATAATGGGAAGAGCGTCTACCCAGCTTGTTGGGTGGGGCTGGGCCCGAATAGCTTCCTTCAGGCGTCTGTGGAAACGCTCCACCATTCCGTTGGCTTGAGGGTGATACGCCGTAGTACGCTGACGGCGTGTTCCCAGGAAAGCCATCAGGTCAGCCCAAGCATGGGACTCAAACTGCACTCCTTGATCCGTGATGAGAGTAACAGGCGCGCCATAATGTGCTACCCAACCCGACAGGAAATGAGCCGCCGTGCATTCCGCCGTAATGTCTGGCATGGGTATCGCGGTGCACCAACGGGTCACTCTGTCCACACACGTGAGCAGGTAACGGTGACCGCGGGAGGCCGGCAAGGGACCCACCAAGTCGACATGGACGGTGTGAAATCGTTGGGTGGGCGTGGGGAAAGTGTGGAGAGGGGCTCGTGTGTGTCGGTGAATTTTTACCGTTTGACAGGCGAGACAGGCCCTCGTCCATTCCTTGACGTCACGTTTCATCCCAGGCCATACCGCTCGCCTGCTGATGACGCGATGGGTACCGAGGATACCGGGGTGGTTCAGGGAGTGGTAGTGATTGAACACTGTTCTGCGGAATTGATTGGTGATGAATGGGCGTGCGTGGCCACGTGATACATCACACCAGAGTTTGGCCACGGAGTTGGGCACGTCATGCAGGACCAGGTGGAGCGCTGTGGGCCCCTCTCTCAGGACTCGCAATTCCGGGTCTCCCTCCTGTGTCGCCGCCAGGACGCGTAATCTAACGGCGCAGGCATCGTGACCGCGGACATCATCCGGGGGGTTGTATCGCAGCGGGAGAGAGCGTCGGCCACGGTATTGTCCTGCCCCGGGATATGACGAATGTCTGTAGTAAACTCAGATATATATGCCAGCTGTCTGGAGACTCGGGGGGTGAAACTTTCGCCAGTTTGTACCATAGCGTGTGTTAGTGGCTTGTGATCTGTCAGTACTTGAAACTCCCTGCCCTCCAGGAAGTGACGGAAGTGTTTCACGGCCTCATACACAGCCAACAGCTCCCTATCGAAGGCGCTGTAGCGGCGTTGGGAAGGCTCCAAACGCTTGCTGAAGAAAGCGAGAGGGCGAAGCTCGTCCTCTACCTTCTGCTGGAGGACAGCGCCCACCGCTTCTGCTGAGGCGTCCGTAGTGAGGACGGTGGGGGCATTGGGGACTGGATAGACGAGGAGCGTCGTGGAAGCGAGTTGTTGCTTGATGCTGATGAACGCTCCCTCGGCTTCATCAGTCCACTGCAGGGGCTTCGGTGAGTTTTTCTTTACCCCTTCAGGAGGTAATGTAAGGGCCGAGCCGAGCGGCAGCTTGGGGAATGAAGCGGTGGTAATAATTAATTATCCCCAGAAACTCCCTGAGCTTCCTGACCGTATGGGGCCGCGGGAAGTCCGCGATCGCTGACACCTTCTGCGGGAGGGGAGATAAACCCGCTGACGTGACTCTGTGGCCCAAGAAGTCCAACGCCGGAGCACCCAACACACACTTCGCTGGGTGGATCCGTAACCCAAACTCCTGTAGGCGAGTTAACAGCTGGCGCAGGTGGATTTCGTGCTGTTGGTGCGACGATGAGGCGACAAGGATGTCGTCGATGTACACCACGACGAAGTCGAGTCCCTGACTACTTTATCCATAAAGCGCTGGAAGGTCTGAGCCGCATTGCGTAGTCCGAAGTTCATGTAGGGGTACTCAAACAGACCGAAAGGCGTCGTCACTGCAGTCTTCGGCACGTCCTCTTCAGCGACGGGGATCTGGTGGAAGGCCCTTAGAAGATCAATCTTCGAAAAGACTGACCGCCGTGCAACATGTTGTGAAATCCAATATGTGTGGAATAGGGTAACGATCCGGTCGAGTCATGGCGTTGAGTGCCCTGTAGTCGCCGCATGCGCGCCATTCGCCTTCTTGGGCCTTTGGTACCATATGTAGAGGTGACGCCCAGCAGCTGTCGGAAGGTCGTATGGTCCTCTCCTGCAGTAATTGTTCAAACTCCTTTTTCACCACCTGGAGGCGTTCAGGAGTCAGGCGTCGCGGGCGAGCAAAACACGGAGGACCCGTCGTGGTGATGGTGTGTGTTACCTTGTGATTCCTTTTGGCGGGGGTGGAGCGCGGAGACGTGAGGAGAGGGAAGTCTTCGAGAAAGCGCGTCGTACAGGACCGGCTGGCGTACGTGTGTCAGGCGGGGCGCTCGCTGTCCGCAGGGCACAGTAGGAATGATTGTGTTGGTTGGGCGATGCAGTAAACGTCCGCACCGGGAATCAACGAGCAAGTCGTGGAAGGAGAGGAAATCCACGCCCAGGATAGGCTGATCCACCTCGGCCACCACGAAGGACAGATGAAGGACGAGGCAGGCGTGACGGAGAGGCGGAGAGTCCGCGTACCATACGTGGCGATTGGGGTGTTATTGGCTGCCAGAAGGTCGTAAGCGGTGCAGGGTTGGGCGAGGCGATCATCTGACGAGGGCGGCACCACACTGACCTCCGCCCCTGAATCCACCAGGTACCGCATCCCCGACAGCGTGTCGGCCACCCAAAGCAGCGTCCGGCGGCCAGGGAGTGGTGGCGGCGGAGACGGAGGCGCTGCAGGAGACTGGGTAGGCAAGCGGTCGTGGGGTGATACGCTCTGTGGTGGGCTGATTAGGGGCGGAGGGGCACGGCTCGGAGAGTTTCTCGTGGTGGTGGCCCGAGAGGGGGGGGCGGGAGACAGATGCGCGTTCACCGACTCCCGCGCTGGTCGTTTCCCGACCACGTACATGGAGGTTGACAATTCCTGGCTGCCGCGCCAAAGCGATTATGTAATAACAATACTTGTGGCCTGTAGGTGAGTGTAGGTTTGAGAAGGCGGCCTCTAATCGCTGGATGGCAGCAGCCATGTCAGAGAGGCGGGCGTCCGTGGTAGAACTGTGCGCCAGGACTTCTCCATGGCCCGCCCGCGTTCCGTGTTTCTCCAGCGCACTGAGGACCCTCGTGGCAGTGGTCGGAGTGTCACCTGTGGTAAACATCGCGGGCGCCCGGACCCCGTCGGGGGCGCTGCAGGCACAGGAGTGATGGGTGGGCAGAGGAGGGGTGAACGAGGTGTAGGCCGCGTGAATTTTGTCCACGAGCTCAGAGTATTGGTCGATGTTGATCGGGCCGTGTACGCCCGCTAGCTGCACGCGGACTGGGTGGGGCATGAGGCTGGTGTGACGGTAGCGAAGCATTTCCTCAGACAAAGGAAACCCCGCCGCTCTGTTCAGGTCTTGCATACGGGAGAGAAACGCCGACGGGCGACGACCATCGTACTGTAGCGTGTCGAGTTCTGCTACGTAAGCCTCGCGCGACCTTCCAAGGGCGCGAACGAGGGCACTTTTCACCGCCTCATATTTCCCGTCCTCTGGAGGAGTTGTAAGCACTGAGGAAATACGGGCAGCCACGTCCGACGGTATCGCACTGACAAGAGCTTGAAACTTATGGAGGTCCGTGATGTCTTTAGAGCCCGCCCACATAGCTTCAATGTGCAGAAGCCACGTGGCAATGTCATACGTGAAAGCCGGCAAGCGGAGTGCACCGGAATTATTCATCGTGTCTAGCTACACTCGGGGTCACCAACTGTAGTGTTCTTCCAACTAGACCCGGGTTAAAACCAGACACAGGTTGGTTGGTGATGTTTATTTGGGAGAGGTTGTGTCCCGTACAGAGGTCTGTGTCTCACTGAGTGTCCCCACCCTGAGCCCTCCTTTCTCCAAACGTGACCTGACTGACGCCTGCATACCAATGCGGCTCAGGTCAAGATTAAGAAGGAGGGTCAGGTCGAGACTACTGGAGGATTAGCCAGGTGTGGAGTGACTCACCTTCAGTCACTACAGCATTTTTTTCGGAAGTGCATTTTTTTCGGAAGTGCATTTTTTTCGGAAGTGCATTTTTTTCGGAAGTGCATTTTTTTCGGAAGTGCATTTTTTCGGAAGTGCATTTTTTTCGGAAGTGCATTTTTTCGGAAGTGCATTTTTTTCGGAAGTGCATTTTTTTCGGAAGTGCATTTTTTTCGGAAGTGCCTTTTTTTCGGAAGTGCCTTTTTTTCGGAAGTGCCTTTTTTTCGGAAGTGCATTTTTTTCGGAAGTGCATTTTTTTCGGAAGTGCCTTTTTTTCGGAAGTGCATTTTTTTCGGAAGTGCATTTTTTTCGGAAGTGCATTTTTTTCGGAAGTGCATTTTTTCGGAAGTGCATTTTTTCGGAAGTGCATTTTTTCGGAAGTGCATTTTTTTCGGAAGTGCATTTTTTCGGAAGTGCATTTTTTCGGAAGTGCATTTTTTTCGGAAGTGCATTTTTTTCGGAAGTGCATTTTTTTCGGAAGTGCATTTTTTTCGGAAGTGCATTTTTTCGGAAGTGCATTTTTTTTCGGAAGTGCATTTTTTTCGGAAAGTGCATTTTTTTGGAAGTGCATTTTTTTCGGAAGTGCATTTTTTTCGGAAGTGCATTTTTTTCGGAAGGTCCTTTTTTTCGGAAGTGCCTTTTTTTCGGAAGTGCATTGTTTTCGGAAGTGCATTGTTTTCGGAAGTGCATTGTTTTCGGAAGTGCATTGTTTTCGGAAGTGCATTGTTTTCGGAAGTGCATTGTTTCGGAAGTGCATTGTTTTCGGAAGTGCATTGTTTTCGGAAGTGCATTGTTTTCGGAAGTGCATTGTTTTCGGAAGTGCATTGTTTTCGGAAGTGCATTGTTTTCGGAAGTGCATTGTTTTCGGAAGTGCATTGTTTTCGGAAGTGCATTGTTTTCGGAAGTGCATTGTTTTCGGACGTGCATTGTTTTCGGACGTGCATTGTTTTCGGACGTGCATTGTTTTCGGACGTGCATTGTTTTCGGACGTGCATTGTTTTCGGACGTGCATTGTTTTCGGACGTGCATTGTTTTCGGACGTGCATTGTTTTCGGACGTGCATTGTTTCGGACGTGCATTGTTTTCGGACGTGCATTGTTTTCGGACGTGCATTGTTTTCGGACGTGCATTGTTTCGGACGTGCATTGTTTTCGGACGTGCATTGTTTCGGACGTGCATTGTTTTCGGACGTGCATTGTTTTCGGACGTGCATTGTTTTCGGACGTGCATTGTTTTCGGACGTGCATTGTTTTCGGACGTGCATTGTTTTCGGACGTGCATTGTTTTCGGACGTGCATTGTTTTCGGACGTGCATGTTTTCGGACGTGCATTGTTTTCGGACGTGCATTGTTTTCGGACGTGCATTGTTTTCGGACGTGCATTGTTTTCGGACGTGCATTGTTTTCGGACGTGCATTGTTTCGGACGTGCATTGTTTTCGGACGTGCATTGTTTTCGGACGTGCATTGTTTTCGGACGTGCATTGTTTTCGGACGTGCATTGTTTCGGACGTGCATTGTTTTCGGACGTGCATTGTTTTCGGACGTGCATGTTTTCGGACGTGCATTGTTTTCGGACGTGCATTGTTTTCGGACGTGCATTGTTTTCGGACGTGCATTGTTTTCGGACGTGCATTGTTTTCGGACGTGCATTGTTTTCGGACGTGCATTGTTTTCGGACGTGCATTGTTTTCGGACGTGCATTTTTTTCGGACGTGCATTTTTTTCGGACGTGCATTTTTTTCGGACGTGAATTTTTTTCGGACGTGAATTTTTTTCGGAAGTAAATTTTTGTTCAGTTTGGCAAGGACAGTCACGATAGCTTAGTCCTGGCGACTCTACTTCCCCCGGCGGGCTGGGTAGCCGAGACCAGGGGCGTAGTTAGGCCTGGGCATTGGGGGCTGTAGCCCCGAATGTTTTATGAATAGCCCCGGATCTTAAATACCTTTTATTTATTTATTTATATATATTTTTTTCTCTCACAAAAATAAGATATGCTTAGACTGGGGCCAACATAACATTATAGTAAAAAACAAGATATTTGGTTAGATGTTACTTAGCGTATGCTGATGGCATCCTTTTTATGAGCAGGACATGAGAGAAGTGGAGAGAACAGAGGAGACACCAAAAGACCTTTTGGAGAGGTGAAGAAGAGAATATCAGATGGACAAGACACTAGAGTTAACAGAAGTGCATTTTTTTCGAAGTTCAGTTTTTCGAAGTGCATTTTTTTCGAAGTGCATTTTTTTATAAATCCATTTTTTTCGAAGTGCATTTTTTCGAAGTGCATCTTTTTCGAAGTGCATTTTTTTCAAAATCCATTTTTTTCGAAGTGCATTTTTTTGGAAATCCATTTTTTCCGACGAACATTTTTTTCGAAGTGCATTTTTTTCGAAGTGCATTTTTTTCGAGGTGCATTTTTTTCGAGGTGCATTTTTTTCGAAGTGCATTTTTTTCGAAGTGCATTTTTTTCGAAGTGCATTTTTTTCGAAGTGCATTTTTTTCGAAGTGCATTTTTTTCGAAGTGCATTTTTTCGAAGTGCATTTTTTCGAAGTGCATTTTTTTCGAAGTGCATTTTTTTCGAAGTGCATTTTTTCGAAGTGCATTTTTTCGAAGTGCATTTTTTTCGAAGTGCATTTTTTTCGAAGTGCATTTTTTTCGAAGTGCATTTTTTTCGAAGTGCATTTTTTTCGAAGTGCATTTTTTTCGGAAGTGCATTTTTTCGGAAGTGCATTTTTTTCGGAAGTGCATTTTTTCGGAAGTGCATTTTTTTCGGAAGTGCATTTTTTTCGGAAGTGCATTTTTTTCGGAAGTGCATTTTTTTCGGAAGTGCATTTTTTTCGGAAGTGCATTTTTTCGGAAGTGCATTTTTTTCGGAAGTGCATTTTTTTCGGAAGTGCATTTTTTCGGAAGTGCATTTTTTTCGGAAGTGCATTTTTTTCGGAAGTGCATTTTTTTCGGAAGTGCATTTTTTTCGGAAGTGCATTTTTTTCGGAAGTGCATTTTTTTCGGAAGTGCATTTTTTTCGGAAGTGCATTTTTTCGGAAGTGCATTTTTTTCGGAAGTGCATTTTTTCGGAAGTGCATTTTTTTCGGAAGTGCATTTTTTCGGAAGTGCATTTTTTCGGAAGTGCATTTTTTTCGGAAGTGCATTTTTTTCGGAAGTGCATTTTTTTCGGAAGTGCATTTTTTTCGGAAGTGCATTTTTTCGGAAGTGCATTTTTTTCGGAAGTGCATTTTTTTCGGAAGTGCATTTTTTCGGAAGTGCATTTTTTCGGAAGTGCATTTTTTTCGGAAGTGCATTTTTTCGGAAGTGCATTTTTTTCGGAAGTGCATTTTTTTCGGAAGTGCATTTTTTCGGAAGTGCATTTTTTTCGGAAGTGCATTTTTTTCGGAAGTGCATTTTTTTCGGAAGTGCATTTTTTTCGGAAGTGCATTTTTTTCGGAAGTGCATTTTTTCGGAAGTGCATTTTTTTCGGAAGTGCATTTTTTCGGAAGTGCATTTTTTCGGAAGTGCATTTTTTTCGGAAGTGCATTTTTTTCGGAAGTGCATTTTTTCGGAAGTGCATTTTTTTCGGAAGTGCATTTTTTTCGGAAGTGCATTTTTTCGGAAGTGCATTTTTTCGGAAGTGCATTTTTTTCGGAAGTGCATTTTTTTCGGAAGTGCATTTTTTCGGAAGTGCATTTTTTTCGGAAGTGCATTTTTTTCGGAAGTGCATTTTTTTCGGAAGTGCATTTTTTCGGAAGTGCATTTTTTCGGAAGTGCATTTTTTTCGGAAGTGCATTTTTTTCGGAAGTGCATTTTTTTCGGAAGTGCATTTTTTCGGAAGTGCATTTTTTTCGGAAGTGCATTTTTTCGGAAGTGCATTTTTTTCGGAAGTGCATTTTTTCGGAAGTGCATTTTTTCGGAAGTGCATTTTTTTCGGAAGTGCATTTTTTTCGGAAGTGCATTTTTTCGGAAGTGCATTTTTTTCGGAAGTGCATTTTTTCGGAAGTGCATTTTTTTCGGAAGTGCATTTTTTTCGGAAGTGCATTTTTTTCGGAAGTGCATTTTTTCGGAAGTGCATTTTTTTCGGAAGTGCATTTTTTCGGAAGTGCATTTTTTTCGGAAGTGCATTTTTTTCGGAAGTGCATTTTTTCGGAAGTGCATTTTTTTCGGAAGTGCATTTTTTCGGAAGTGCATTTTTTTCGGAAGTGCATTTTTTTCGGAAGTGCATTTTTTCGGAAGTGCATTTTTTTCGGAAGTGCATTTTTTTCGGAAGTGCATTTTTTTCGGAAGTGCATTTTTTTCGGAAGTGCATTTTTTCGGAAGTGCATTTTTTTCGGAAGTGCATTTTTTTCGGAAGTGCATTTTTTTCGGAAGTGCATTTTTTCGGAAGTGCATTTTTTTCGGAAGTGCATTTTTTTCGGAAGTGCATTTTTTCGGAAGTGCATTTTTTCGGAAGTGCATTTTTTCGGAAGTGCATTTTTTTCGGAAGTGCATTTTTTTCGGAAGTGCATTTTTTTCGGAAGTGCATTTTTTCGGAAGTGCATTTTTTTCGGAAGTGCATTTTTTCGGAAGTGCATTTTTTCGGAAGTGCATTTTTTCGGAAGTGCATTTTTTTCGGAAGTGCATTTTTTTCGGAAGTGCATTTTTTTCGGAAGTGCATTTTTTTCGGAAGTGCATTTTTTTCGGAGGTGCATTTTTTTCGGAGGTGCATTTTTTTCGGAGGTGCATTTTTTTCGGAGGTGCATTTTTTTCGGAGGTGCATTTTTTTCGGAGGTGCATTTTTTTCGGAGGTGCATTTTTTTCGGAGGTGCATTTTTTCGGAGGTGCATTTTTTTCGGAGGTGCATTTTTTTCGGAGGTGCATTTTTTCGGAGGTGCATTGTTTTCGGAGGTGCATTGTTTTCGGAGGTGCATTGTTTTCGGAGGTGCATTGTTTCGGAGGTGCATTGTTTTCGGAGGTGCATTGTTTTCGGAGGTGCATTGTTTTCGGAGGTGCATTGTTTTCGGAGGTGCATTGTTTTCGGAGGTGCATTGTTTTCGGAGGTGCATTGTTTTCGGAGGTGCATTGTTTTCGGAGGTGCATTGTTTTCGGAGGTGCATTGTTTTCGGAGGTGCATTGTTTTCGGAGGTGCATTGTTTTCGGAGGTGCATTGTTTTCGGAGGTGCATTGTTTTCGGAGGTGCATTTTTTTCGGAGGTGCATTTTTTTCGGAGGTGCATTTTTTTCGGAGGTGCATTGTTTTCGGAGGTGCATTGTTTTCGGAGGTGCATTGTTTTCGGAGGTGCATTGTTTTCGGAGGTGCATTGTTTTCGGAGGTGCATTGTTTTCGGAGGTGCATTGTTTTCGGAGGTGCATTGTTTTCGGAGGTGCATTGTTTTCGGAGGTGCATTGTTTTCGGAGGTGCATTGTTTTCGGAGGTGCATTGTTTTCGGAGGTGCATTGTTTTCGGAGGTGCATTGTTTTCGGAGGTGCATTGTTTTCGGAGGTGCATTGTTTTCGGAGGTGCATTGTTTTCGGAGGTGCATTGTTTTCGGAGGTGCATTGTTTTCGGAGGTGCATTGTTTTCGGAGGTGCATTGTTTTCGGAGGTGCATTGTTTTCGGAGGGCATTGTTTTCGGAGGTGCATTGTTTTCGGAGGTGCATTGTTTTCGGAGGTGCATTGTTTTCGGAGGTGCATTGTTTTCGGAGGTGCATTGTTTTCGGAGGTGCATTGTTTTCGGAGGTGCATTGTTTTCGGAGGTGCATTGTTTTCGGAAGTGCATTGTTTTCGGAAGTGCATTGTTTTCGGAAGTGCATTGTTTTCGGAAGTGCATTGTTTTCGGAAGTGCATTGTTTTCGGAAGTGCATTGTTTTCGGAAGTGCATTGTTTTCGGAAGTGCATTGTTTTCGGAAGTAAATTTTTTCCGAAATGCATTTTTCTTAAAGTAAACTTTTTCGAAGTGCATTTTTTTCGAAGTGCATTTTTGTTTGTCCTTGGCCAGTCCTTTGTGATTTAGAGAAAACAAATTTAGTTATAAGACCGAAATTGGTCAGATTTCAGTATTGAACAAAGCATTGGGAATATACAATCTATAGGACTGCTTCATCACGCCAAAGCTCTTTTTCTTAGGGTTTTACTCCTACTGTTGAAAAAAATAATAATAACGGAGTTGAACCCCAACTCAGATTGTCTTAATTTTAATTTCATGTTTCGAAAGTTATCCTAAGCAAATTACCGGAGCCTTTTGGTAGAGCACAGTGTCTCACATCTTATATGCATTTTACTCATAAATAAATTGAAAATTATCCTGTACAAATCTAAAGATCTCTTGGCTGGGCTAAGCCTCCAATGTTTCAAGATCCTAAATATGCCCCTGGCTGAGACACTTGATATCGGCGAGCATTGTATGTTGACTACTTATCATCACGCTCTGAGCTCCCCAGCCCGTCGGGGAAAGTGGAGTCGCTGGGACTAAGCTATCATGAGTGTCCTTGCCTAACTGAATAGTATAGAGGGATATGGATGAGTCCGAATGGAAGTAAACAAAATAGAATTAAAAGATCATTAATGATTGACCAATGATCGGGCCAACTGGTAGGTACAGCAAGGATGAACATGACCAGATAGGATTCATCGGGAAAAGTATAAAATGGCTGTGTCGGGTATTATGGTAGTACAATCTGGATGTGGTTGCAGGATCGGAGTGTGATGGATAAATTAGAACGGGGACAGAAAAGGATCATTAGTATGGCACTTAGGTATGCAGTGATAGCTCTAGAGGTGACATGGGATTGAGTATAAGTATATAGAAAAAAAGACATAAAAGCGACTCTTAGATACAAAGTTAGACTGGAACGAATGGAGGACACGAGATTGACATGAAAGGTTTGTGGAATGATTGCGGTACATGATGTGGAAGGATAAGATAAGATACTTTGATCCTATCTAGACACTTTGCAAGTACCAACTACAAGGTTATTGACTATACAAAGAGCCACCACGTCAGGCCGAACTAGATGTGGAAGGAAGTACAATAGAATGGTAGACAGGAGTTGAGAGTTAGATAGATGCAGCAATGGATTGAGCCAAGACTGTGTCCAGATGAAGAATTATTAATGGAAACAGAGGCTTTAGTTTGATGTACGAAAGTTTTAGAGATAGAGTTAGATGTACGAAAGTGTTAGAGATAGAGTTGGATGTACTTAAGTGTTAGAGATAGAGTTGGATGTACGAAAGTGTTAGAGATAGAGTTGGATGTACTTAAGTGTTAGAGATAGAGTTGGATGTACGAAAGTGTTAGAGATAGAGTTGGATGTATGAAAGTGTTAGAGATAGAGTTGGATGTACGAAAGTGTTAGAGATAGAGTTGGATGTATGAAAGTGTTAGAGATAGAGTTGGATGTACGAAAGTGTTAGAGATAGAGTTGGATGTACGAAAGTGTTAGAGATAGAGTTGGATGTACGAAAGTGTTAGAGATAGAGTTTGATGTACGAAAGTGTTAGAGATAGAGTTGGATGTACGAAAGTGTTAGAGATAGAGTTTGATGTACGAAAGTGTTAGAGATAGAGTTGGATGTACGAAAGTGTTAAAGATAAGAGTAGTGAAATTTGTGTGATTAAGTGGAAGAATAAGAGATTTATTAACATCGGCACATTTAATAAAATGGTGAGGATATTTAAACTCAATAAATGTTTAGTGGTTTGTTTAAGGCAGGTTTATTTTCAAAGGCTTGGACCAGGACATAAAATAGTAAAATAAATTACAATAAATAAAAATAATTACATATGCTCGTGTAATGAGTAACAATAAATAAAATTTATTAATATAGAATATGCTTGTGAATGATTATCTCTTGGTCAGAAACAACTTTCAATATTGCAGGTTGGCGGCCGGGTCTCTCGTCTTTCCAATCGGCGTGGCTGAGAGAATCTTTTTATCGCTCGCATTCAAAAAGTACGTCATAACATAAGCTTGTAGTAATTGTGTTAAGTTAGCGCATCGAATTTGAAGTTTTTAGTTATTCGAAGATTACTTAAAAAAGGATAGGTGGTCAAATGGTGATTAATATTTATTCTCTTGCACTTACAGGTGTTAAAGGCTGGGGGAGATGACTGACATGCACAGCTGCAGGTCTGTACTGGAGGCATGACATGTGCAGCAGAGGTCATTTGGAATAGTTTTTGGAGTTTGAAGTGGATAATTTTGAAATAATTTAAAGCATCTACAAATTTTGAGTAGCATTGGTGGTCATTAATTATTTGTTTGTTGCAGATGTTGGAAGCTCGTGCTGCTGGAGATGACGTGTGCAGCGAGAGGCTAACTGCTGGAGAGGACGTATACAGCAGCATCTTGTTGGTCACTGACTCCTTACATAGAGATGGTGGGGAGTGAGTGCAACCCCTGTTCTGCATTAGCCGACTTATACCACAGTATATGCAGCATTGAAAGTCTTGAGTCTCGACTCCCCACTTTTATATAAAAATAAATGATCTTCTTTCTTTATGTTCTTTATATCCTTTCTGTTGTGAGTAGCTGTGCTCTAGGGAGAGGGAGATCTATACACAGCCACAGCAGGTGTAATGGAAGTAATTTTGCTATTTATTTTGCTAATTATGTAGCTTTTGTCTCCACCGTTGTGTTATTGCCAGTAACTGATTATTCAGGATGGCTAAGGAAATTCAGTTTAGGTTCGTTCCATAACCTTTTCACGGCTTCTGATTTCAGACTACTCCTAATGAAACATGGAATGCTGGTGCCTGCCATTGGCTTGATAGGGGAATACATCCATGATCAAACTGAATTGTTTGATCATGGATGTTCTCACCTATCAAGGCACCAGCATTCCATGTTTCATCAGGAGTCTAGTCTGAAATCAGAAGCCGTGTAAAGGTTATGGAACTTAAACTGAATTTCCAAAATGTTGCCATCCTGAATAATCAGTTACCGGCAATAACACTAGGGTCGCCAGGCACCATATATTACTAATTTAAGCATCACTAAAGGGACGTACTCAGTAATTTATATTATGTACTGTCTTTAGTGGCACAAACATACTAGTAGTTATGATAAAATTTGTAATACAGGGTGTAACACGAGTTTATGCAAATATTGATACAGGTGAAAGAACATGTAATTAAGCACAAAATATTCTATAACCATATGCTTTTTGAAGCTTCATTTAGACGTGAGATGAAGTTAGAAAAATTAGTGCAGCCAGTAATTTCACCATGGCAGGCGGCTGCCTCTCGGTGACATTTTGAATGATTTAATCATAATGTTTACTAGTAACATTATCTTATAACAACACAATTGGTATTAATGGACATGTTATTACTAAATAAGCAGTAAATGAGAACAGCAGGGCTGTAATAAACACTACATGGCTTCGTGTCAGGGAGGGGTAGGATGGAACACGTGACTCAGCTGATCCGCGTGAGGCCTCGCAGCCTAGTCCCTCCTTCCTCCCCCGCCCCGATGCATTGCCACTTAGCCTTGTACAGTATTGTTTATTACAGCCCTGCTGTTCTCATGTACTGCTTATTTAGTAATAATATGTCCATTAATACCAATTGTGTTGTTATAAGATAATGTTACTAGTAAACATTATGATTAAATCATTCAAAATGTCACCGAGAGGCAGCCGCCTGCCATGGTGAAATTACTGGCTGCACTAATTTTTCTAACTTCATCTCATGTCTAAATGAAGCTTCAAAATGCATATGGTTATAGAATATTTTGTGCTTACACCCTGTGTACTTTGTGTTACACCCTGTATATGGCGACCATAAGTGATATTGACGGTAGCAGGTTAAATACCACACTAAAAGCTTAATGATTCTACTATTTGCTTAATGGCATAAGAGGAATTAAAATATATTAAAGTCTAGCATTTGGTAACTTATTTACCAGAGAAACTAGCTAGATGCAAATTATTAAAGCAAAAAACCTTGATTAGGATTTGTAACTGTCCACATGAGCACACCAGAGAGACAAAATCTTTAGCATACTCACAACATAACAATATTCATAATCATACGTGGTAAAAGGTTAGTCACTGCAGGTAAGTTTTCGCTGCATTATATACGTCCGGCAAGCTGAGGAACCGCGAGTATTGATTTGCTCCTCTAGGTGGGCCTGCGCCTCTGATCACTCCACATGTAGTTTCCATTTAAAGGGGGATACACAATTCTCTTGTTTCTGCAACACTATGTAAGGGGAGGCGGCGGCCGAATGGTTAGCATCTGGACGTGGCAACCTTGGTGTACAGAGTTAGAATCCCACCAGGTGCCAAAATCTTTCTGCAATCGTCGAGTGGCCAAAGAACACCCACATGCTGCCCATTAACTCTGCCTTCGACGGCGAGTGTACAGGGGGACGGCATGAGCCTCTAATCACAGGTGCCGCCACGGGCGAGGGCCAACCATCATGGCTCTCAAGTGAGCCTCCAGGAACTACCATCTGAGCCCTGGAGGTCACTGCCTACAGGCGCTGTAGGCCGAAATGAAAAAAAAAAAAAAAAAACTTTTCTGACCAAGAGCAATCACACATTAAATACTACATGCAAAAATAAATAGCGTAAAAAAGGGTAAGCAAGAACTAAGAGTTCTTGTCATCTGAAAATCCTACATTCTTGCACACACACAAATTATGTGACTACCAATTAAATCCTACCATTAAGAACCACAGTGCTCAACACTTAAAATACACATTATATCATATTGGTGTAGTGCCATATGACCTCTGATGTCTGGCACATTCACCTTTTAGGCATTAAATCAATTAATCATATTTGTGTACAAAATATATCATCTACAGAACACACATGAGGCACCTGTTAAGACACTGAGCTACATGCCAAAAGGACTGAAAATGAGTGAAGCGCACCACTGTGTTCCTACAAACTCCCTATGCATCAGGGAAGAGAAAGAATCCCACTGTACCACCAGCAACACCATGGAAAATCTAGTTAGGTGAAGGTAACATAGGCGTGAGATACAGGCAGTAATGCAAGAGTGGAGGGTAGGAGCAGAGGAAATCAGGGTAGGGCAGCCCGCCGCCCCACTGTACAGATGGCGGCGCAGGGTGCAGACCAATCACAGGTGGACTTGCGAGAGCCAATCACTGCGCACAAGACCTATCATGGCACCTCCACAGCTCTCTCTCAAGCCAGGAGCAAACCTGTTACTAGAGCAGGCTACAAGAGTGGGTTGGAGCCAAGAAAACTTGTTCTTGTTCAGTCACAAAGCATTGATCGCTTTTTTGAAGGGGGAAGGGAGGTGGTAGCGCAGTATCTTTCTTGATGCCTCACGTGTCTATAAGGGACTGTGTACTGTACATTGTACAGAAACTCCAAAAGAAGAGTCCATTAAGGTGGCAGGATTCCCAAGCCATGTCTCTTGGGTCAGACTAACGAAGGTACAAAACATATATATCTGGCAGTGGCACCAACTGAAGAAATGCGGAGGAAAGATGCAAATGCTAATCAGTCAGTGAATGTAGAGTTTGGAATTCAACAACCACATTTCACCCTATAAATAAGTGACTGCTTCAATTATGCTTATATCACAGCATGAGGATGGAGGAGGAACTAGCGTGAGTAGCAACAGCGTATCACATGATTAGAAGGCATGTGTGCCCCGCTCCTAGACAGTAATTGTCAACAGACCAGACCTGTGTGCTGGGCATAGTTGTTGAGGCATCACGGTGCTAACTGCCCAATGCAGGGCGGACATTAGGAATCACAGTACAGAAACAAAGAAAAAGAACATAAGAAAATAAGGAAGCTACAAGAGGCCGCGATAGACCCCCCCGCGATAGACCCGAAAGACCTACACGTGGTAGTTCCTGAAAAGGCTGACATTAAACAGAGATTTGCAGCTGACCAAAGTGACGCGTGCGTCTAGATGATTCAAAACCATCGTACACGACCAGCACGGCCCTCACACCAACCTGAGGTGACAGTCATCGCTTGAAGGAGCTAAATGGCCATAAAATATGCTTGTCAAATGATGCAATCCTTACCAAACACTCTCAATATCACTTTGATTATCTCTTGATCCAACTTCTTGCAGAACACACAGGCATTCTGACATGACGCTGGATTGTATCTTAATAAATTAACTAAAATTAGCTTTAAAATATATATATATACATTTATATAGTATTAAAAATAAACTTAGATCTTTCAAACAGATGTAAACTCCAACCAGTAATGCCTGAATGACACACACACACATTCCAACACAACCACTCCTCGCCAACATAACATTCTTTATAAGACTAAAAATCATAAAATTAAGATCTTTCATTCAGGTGTAAACTCCAACCAGTAATGCCTAAATGACACACCATCACACACACACACACACTTACATTCTTACGTACATTCTTTATAAGACTAAAAACCTACATAAATCTTTCAAACAGATGTAAACTCCAACCAGTAATGCCTAAATGACACACACACACACACACACACACGCATGATGATACAAACCCCTCATGTGCCGTAATGCTAAGCCGACACACTCTGCGGGTCTGATGTGGAGTCAGGAGCCACCGTAGCCGCCGCCACCACCTGCTCCTCCGTGGGCGCCTTGTCCACCATGGTGCGCCGGTACTCCTCCCTCACCAGCCCCATCATCAGCACCACCACCAGCCCCTGCACCGCTAACAGGTAGTCCATCCACAACACTCCCTCTGAAACCATACAAATAATGAAGCAAATGGCCTTCTTTATCAATTCTTTCTCTAGCCTAATGAGGAAACTGTGACTCAACCTATTATTGCATTATAACCAATATCAGACTAGTCAACCCATTTTATCTTGGCCCCTCGGGATGGCCAGGTCAAGTCCGCGGTGGTGTCGCATCACCCCGATACCTCCGCCAGGCCGCCACCCTCTTAACCTGTTTCTTTCGCTCTCGCTCTCAATATAGTTTGATTCTTATTTTATTTTGACTTTTGTTCACACCACCACTGGGGTAAAAGTCTCGGCGACCTTCCATGGCGGAGGAGTGACCAGGAATGACCGGGCGGGTGGGCTGTGTCAAGGAAACTCGGCCGGCATCGTCGCATGAGCTACCATGCCAAGTGTAATGGAAGGTAAAAAGAGACTTTGTTTTACCGGCAAATCGCAAGCCATTCATAAAACCATGCAGCCGTATCATGAAACTATATGATTACAAAATATTTAATGTAAGAGCTAACAGTATGAGAGAGAGGTCGTCATCAGCCCGTCAACGGTGAACGTGACAACACTGCGGGAATCCCATCACTTCACCCGAGGAGGCAAAATAGTGTGGGTTGACTATAATTAATGTATAACTTGGCACTGCAAAAATAACATATGCATAAAAAAAAACTCTACTCCTGATTTTCTCTCTCCTCCCCCCCCTTACTTTTCACAATGGGTGTCTGCATGATAAAGAGGAAGAGTGCCGCCACAATATTCCAGGAGATGGTGAGGAAGGCGCCCACAATGCCCTCCGAGACGGGGAATGCCAGCTCCACCGCCAGCTCAAAGAAGAGGGGCGAGCAGGCATAGTTGAAGGACGCACCGATGATGACGCTGATGAAGAGCTGAGCTGAAAAAATAAAGGGTAGAATGGATTAATAAAAAGATGTAAAGATAATAATAAGACAATTGGAAAGGTTGTCAGAAAGGATGTAATGGTTAAGAATTAAGAAAACCATGTAAGATAATAAGAACATTAGAAAATAAGGAAGGTAGTAGAGGCTGAGACCTATACGTGGTAGTTCTTGTAATGTAATAGAAAGAAAATGGTGGAGAAGTGCTAAGAAAGAGGAAGAGAGATGGATAATGAAAGATGGATAAGGGAAGTGTATAGGAAAAGGGAGATATATATTTTCTTTATAGAGGAAAAGGAAAAGGAAGTAAAGGGAAAAAAAGGAAAAGGAAGTAAAGGGAAAAAAAGAAAAGGAAGTAAAGGGAAAAAAGGAAAGGAAGTAAAGGGAAAAAAAAGGAAAAAAGGAAAGGGAAAGGGAAAAGGAAGTAAAGGGAAAAAAAGGTAAAGGGAAAAAAAGGAGAAAAAAAAAGAAAAGGAAGTAAAGGGAAGAAAAGAAAAGGGAAAAAAAGGGAAAAAAGGAAAAGGAAGTAAAGGGAAAAAAGGAAGAAAGGAAGAAAGGAAAAAAGGAAAAGGAAGTAAAGGGAAAAAAAGGAAAAGGAAATAAAGGGAAAAAAAAAAGGAAAAGGAAGTAAAGGGAAAAAAAGGAAAAGGAAGTAAAGGGAAAAAAAGGAAAAGGAAGTAAAGGGAAAAAAAGGAAAAGGAAGTAAAGGGAAAAAAAAGGAAAAAGGGAAGTAAAGGGAAAAGAAAAGGAAGAAGGGAAAAAGGAAAAAGAAAGGAAAAGGAAAAAGTAAAGGGAAAAAGGAAAAGGGAAAAAAAGGAAAAGGAAGTAAAGGGAAAAAAGGGAAAGGAAGTAAAGGGAAAAAAAGAAAAGGAAGAAAGGGAAAAAAGGAAAGGAATAAAGGGGAAAAAAAGGAAAGAAGAAAGGAAAGAGAAGTAAAGGGAAAAAAAGGAAAAGAAAAAAAAGGGAAAAAAAGGAAAAGGAGTAAAGGAAATAAGAATAAAGGGAAAAAGGAAAAGGAAAGGAAATAAAGGGAAAAATAAGGGAAAAAGGAAAGAAGTAAAGGAAAATATGGAAAATGGAAGTATAAGGAAAAAGAAAGATAATGGTTGTGTATGAGTTAGGCTTCTAAAACGTCTGAGTTACTAAGTGGAAAAAAATATACCGTACGTCCTTTGTGTTATATTAATGTAATTTTCTTACTTTTCAAGATATGAAATTTTGAATATTTGATGTTAAAGAGTAGTTTTTTTCTCTTCTCTCTCTCTCTCTCTCTCTCTCTCTCTCTCTCTCTCTCTCTCTCTCGTGTCTGGCACATTTCCTTTTTTTGGCATTACAATCTCTCTCCTCTCTCTCTCTCTCTCGTCTGGCATATTTCCTTTTTTTGACATTACAATCTCTCTCTCTCTCTCTCTTGTCTGGCACATTTCCTTTTTTTGACATTACAATCTCTCTCTCTCTCTTGTCTGGCACATTTCCTTTTTTTGACATTACAATCTCTCTCTCTCTCTCTCTCACACACACACCTTTGCTGAATGGGAGGCATCTGATTCATGAGGAGGAGGAACCAGGTGTAGCCCGCCGTCGCCACCACCATCAGCACAATGATGGTCAGCTTCATGTAGCCGAAGAGAAGATCTGAGAAGCGGGCAGCAAGGATGGCCATCACCACCCCTCCACATGTCACATACACCCCCATCCAGCTCGCCTCGTCCTGCGGGAACATAACATAAGAACATCAGAAAATAATATCAAGGTTCGTCAAATTCCCTGCATCTCTAGTATGAATATCAGACATTTTTCATATTTGGCAGAATGGATGAATAAGAATATGTTACAGGCATAAGCACATCAAGAACAGTCTAGGAAGGGTAGGATGATGTTAACCAGACTCCTAAGTAACGAACATAAGAAAATAAGGAAGCTACAAGAGGCCACAAGACCTACACGTGGTCGTTCCTATTCCTTAACACTACCTACATTCACCTTTCATCCACATCCATGAAATTGTCTAGCCTTATTTCAAAACTCACTATTGACTCCGCACTAACTACATGATGATTGAGTCCATTCCAAGGAAAGAGAGGATATATATATAAAGATATATATATAAAGAGAGGAAATATATGGGGATGAATAAAAGTTCCGTAGATGATGAATGTTTTGAGTGTGTGCTGTATTTTACTGTTCTCCGTTTTTACTGTTCATCCCTTACTACTTCCCACATTTCCCTTCCTTACAGATAGTTTTCCCGCCATTTCATAAGTGCTCGGTTCAACCCTCCAATATTTACTAATTTCCATAACAATCTCATGTGTAAATCCTTGACAAATGCTCTTTTAAAATCCAAGTGTGCGCAATCCACCCATCCTTCGCTTCAATGTACAAAACCTTACAAAAAAGCATAGATTTTACAACATAAAAGGCATACATTGACATAGGTAAAAAAGGCTCCAATGTAAAAAAAAAAATATATATATATACAGTAAAACCTCTCATATCCGGACTAATTGGGTCAAGGAGTGGTCCGAGTGATGCAAGGATCCAAATAATGGGGTGATTATATATGGGGGTATATGTATAAAAAAAAAAAAAAAAAAAAAATCTAGGTGTGTATATAGCTAGGAAATGTCTACCCCTAAAAAAAAAAAAAAAAAAAAAAAAAAAAAAAAAAATATATAGGTAATCTAGGAAATCTCGACCCCTAAAAAAAAAAAAAAAAAAAAATCTAGGTGTACAAATACGAGAGGTTTTACTGTATTATGTAATGTTAAAGAAAATTAACAGAAAATACATTAGTAGGGCTCATAGATAGATTTTGTAACAGAAAAGGTATACATTGAGATAATTATGTAAAAAAAAAAAGGCTCCAACGTATAAAAAAAAAAAAATAAATAAAAAAAAAAAAATAAAATAAAAAAAAATATGTAGATGTTAAAGAAAATAAACCTGAAATAAATGAGTAGGGCTGACCTGATTGATGCCAAAGGGTGCCACGTTGATGTCAAGCACGCTGGACCACGCCACATTGATGCCCAGAGTGATGCTGTACGGCATGACGAGGAGCCAAAGGTTCTTATTGCTGTGGAGGAGATACAAGGAATTAAGGCGGAAAGAAGTAAGGAATGCGATGTCAAACCTAAGTTGTGGTGTCGAGCGCTAAGGAACGTAAGGAAGGATGACGACAAATTTTATACTCTGTTTTTTGTAAATCCTGACCCATTGCTGCTTACCGACTGATATTTGATGCCAGGAGAAGGGAATACAATATTACACTTCTTCTAAATTTCAGTTGTATTTTATCATAGTTAATCATATCATCAGGTAAACCTAGGCATAATTTTAAGCATGAGACCTTAATTAATTAATAATGAATGGAATGTTTGCATTGTTAAAAAAAAAGTACAGTAAAACCTCTCGTATTCGGACCCTCATTATTCGGACTTTGACATTATTCGGAGCTCCTACTTTTTTTTTTTTTTTTTTTTTTTTTTTTTTTTTTTAGGGGTCAAAATTTCCTAGCTATACCTATACTACCTAGATTTTTTTTTTTTTTTTTTTTTTTCATATCCCCCCATATATAATCACCCCATTATTCGGATCCTTGCATTACTCGGACCACTCCTTGGCCCAATTAGTCCGGATATGAGAGGTTTTACTGTATACTTGTAGTGTCAAGCGGTAAGGAAGAAAGAGAGCATATAACTAACCTGAGGAGCAGTTTAACATCCTGGGCAAAAGGACGTCGCTTCTCGTGAAGTAAGGAGGTGAGGGAGGGAGGCTTCTTGGGTTTCTCGGGGAAGTAGGAGAGCACGCCGATGAAGAGAGTCGTGCACATGCCAAAACCTGCAGTCAACGCAACCCTCATTAGACTATTAGGGTAAAGAACTATTAGACTCATTTAGTATTACTAGATTAGTATTATTAGACTCATTAGGTAGAGGACTCACAAACACCTCATCTACTTCCCTCACCTGTACCCGACTTAGACATATCAGGCGCCTAGAATTGAAACGGCACAAACGCCACTTTTAAAAAAACCCACCGCCACCTTTCTAATAAAACAAACCCCATTACAATATCTTCATTTGTTGCTGATTTACTTTGAAAACACTTTAGGTGCATTTTTTTCATTGATAAAAAGTGGCGCTTGTGACGTTTCATATCTTGATTTTCTTAGATTAAACTTTAAGCGCGTTTTTCTCAGTTTTTTATAAGTGGCGCTTGTGCCGTTTCAATTCTAGGCGCCTGATATAGAGACAGGCAAGTAAGCGGATTTTCAGTTACTTCTTTTTTTTTTGCTCTTTGCTAGTCCTTTGTGATGAAAAAAAAAAAAAAAAAGTGCCTCTCAGTGCCACAAACAAAAAAACAAAAAATGTACTGACGCGATTGACATATAAGATTTTAACAGCACTAAACACACAGAGTCTTACATGAATCCAGCATTTACTCTCACTTCGTATTCATGACAAGTTACAAGCATCTACACACACTGGTTTTACATCCAGTTAGCTGTCATTATGCATAGGTTAGATTACGTTAGGTTAGGTTAGTGTTAGGTGAGGTGAGGTGAGGTGAGGTGAGGTGAGGTGAGGTGAGGTGAGGTGAGGTGAGGTGAGGTGAGGTGAGGTGAGGTGAGGTGAGGTGAGGTGAGGTGAGGTGAGGTGAGGTGAGGTGAGGTGAGGTGAGGTGAGGTGAGGTGAGGTGAGGTGAGGTAAGGTAAGGTAAGGTAAGGTAAGGTAAGGTAAGGTAAGGTAAGGTAAGGTAAGGTAAGGTATAGGTAAGGTAGGTAGGTAGGTAGGTAAGGTAGGTAAGGTAGTAGGTAAGGTAGGTAGTAGGTTTGGTTTTAGGTAAGGTAAGGTAAGGTAAGGTAAGGTAGGTAGGTAAGGTAATAAGGTGTAGGTAAGGTAAGGTAGGTAAGGTAAGGTTAAGGTAGTAGTAAGGTAGGTAGGTAAGGTAAGGTAAGGTAAGGTAAGGTAAGGTAAGGTTAGGTAGGTAAGGTAAGGTAAGAGTAGGGTAAGGTAGTAGGGTAAGGTAAGGTAAGGTAAGGTAGTAGGTAAGGTTATAGGTAAGTGGTAAGGTAAGGTAAGGTAGGTATAGGTAAGGTTAAGGTAGTTAGGTTAGGTTAGGTTAGGTTAGGTTGGTAGGTAAGTTTAGTTAGGTTAGCTAGATTAGATTAGGTTAGTTAGTTAGGTATAGGTATAGGTGTTGAGTTAGGTTAGGTAGTTAGGTAGGTTAGTTGAGGTTACATTAGGTTAGGTGTTAGGTTAGGTTAGGTTAGGTTAGGTTAGGTTAGGTTAGGTTAGATTAGGTTAGTTGAGGTTACAGTTAGGTTACGTTAGGTTAGGTTAGAATAGGTTTGGTTAGGTTAGTTGAGGTTACGTTAGGCTACTCACTGATCCACATGTAGTCTCGGATGCTCTTCCTTAAAGCGTCAATCTCCCAAGGCTCCAAGTCAAGGTCTGTAGTGGAGTTCCCGGGATCACTGCTGTGGTTTTTAGGGAGGTGGATCAGGAGAGGGCCGAGGAAATACCCGCCTGCGTTGCCAAGCTGATTAAAGGTGCACCCAATACCTGTGATAGAAGTAATGAAATAATAAGAGAAATAATAAGACAGAGAAATGAGGTAGTATAGAAATAATAGTAAGAGAAATGAGGTAGTACAAAATACAGTAATGAATAATTACAGTACAGGGAGGTCCCGTTATACGAGCTTTCGGTATACGATAATCCGATGATACAAAATGTGTAAATTAGGGTCTATTTTCAATATACAAGATCGAAAATCCAATGCTACGACATTCAAACTGGGGTGAGTAAAATTATCAAGTTCAAAATACTCGCCCTACCACTCCCAGTCTGGACAAAGGGGGATTTGGTTGACCCCAGTCAGGTCACCCCTAGCAAGCCGTGATCTGAAGGGTAATTAAGCATATGGCGCGGCCTGACATTTAGTGGTAATTAGCCAGGTGTGCTGCTCCAACCTTGGGACCCAGTCAAGTCACCCCTAGCAAGGCGTGACTTGAAGGGTAATTAAGCATATGGCACGGCCTGATCCTTAGGGGTAATTAGCAGGTGTGCGGCCTCAATCTTGGGACCTCTACACTACCCTCTTTTGTAGCATGCGGGGTCCCCTACAGTACAACGTCTTTTTTGCTTATTATGTATGTTTTATGTTTAACTAGCCACAAAGCCGCCCTCTGGGCGGACTTTTTGGCTAGCTCCTGCGGAGGGCTATTGGTGGGCCTTCGGCCCACCAAACACAGACTCTCCAGATAGCCCCTTCTAACTTTCCTGAAATCATGGATGTAGAAATGTATGTATTAACGCCTTACCCATCACCCCCCACCCATTCACTCACCCATTACCCATCACCCCCCACCTATTCCCTCACCCATCACCCATCAACCCCCACCCATTCACTCACCCATCACCCCACACCCATTACCCATCACCCCACCCATTCACTCACCCATCACCCTACATCAAGGTTTCCTCAATTCTCGCAACCCACATTTTTTTTCACAATTCTCGCTAATAGGCTGCTAAAAAAAAAAAAAAAAAAAGTAATCGGATCATCTCATAAGTGGGCTTATAATGTGCCCCTGGTCGAGCTGGTTCCAAAACTGTCCCATATGATGGGATTGTGCCACGGGGGGCGGCACCTATCGCGGACACACACACACACACACACACAGACACACTTTCGCTTATATTATTATAGATTAATGTGCAGTTATGTTATTTTGTGTGCTATTTTCTCTTTCAGAATGTTTTTTCTACAGAATAGGTAGTACAGTGTGGGTAATACAGACGCTGTGTGTTTGTTGTGTTTGCTATAGTTTATTTTAGCTTGAAAAACACGTCTTTTTTTTTTTTTTTTTTAATTGATGGTCCTGGAACCAAACCTATATTTTACCATTAGTTATGTGTTTCGTTATACGAGATTTTGCTTTACGAGTATGCCAGGTGGAACCTAACTGCTGGTATCTTCGGGACTTCCCTGTACAGTATAATTCCCTGTGTCCGGATTCCCGCCTTATAATCCGGGTTTATGTCCGATTTATAAATAGGTTCCCCGAAAGAGTCTGATTTATTCAATATTCGGAATAAAGAGGTTCGATTTAGGGAGGGTTTACATTTAGTCCATACCTGTGGCGGTGGTGCGTTCGTTGTGAGGGAACCACCGGGAGGAGATGAGCTGAGGGAGCGGCGCCGATGATGATCCCCGCAAAGCCATTCAGCACGGCGCCAATGTGGGCCAGGCTGAAAATGTAGGACCAGGAATATAGTCATGTTTTAATGAATAGTATTGTTTATACAGTATGGAAGATTCCTTCTTGTATCAGTAAACTAATCTAAACCTTTTCATGGCTATTTCAATGGTAGGCACATAATCCATTACATCACTGTGACGGAAATGGTTTTTTTTTAAAGTAGGTGGCAGGAGTCACACAGGTCTCATGAAAGAGCCACAGGTGCCGACCAGCTGACCGAGGCCCTCAACCAAAAACTGGGGTTGCCTGTCGGGAAGAGCATCCGGGCGTAGAACTCATGCCGCAAATTTAAATAATGAACGCCGACAATAGAATTGGACCGTCATAAGACTGTGGGAAAATCTGACGTTAAACAGAAAGATGATGATTAGTATTGGGATGTCACTTAACATGAAAGCAGATTGTGAAATTTTTTTTTTACACAATTTGGTAGTGGAATAAGAACTTTCTGCCCCTGTTCAATATGTATCCAAGGTCACTACTACACCATTCACACACCTACTACTACTACTACTACCCTGTGTCCTCCGATGCACTCACAATCGAAGGTAGAGTTAATGGGCAGCATGTGGGTATTCTTAGGCCTCTCACTTCAACCTCACACACTACACCCTCACTACTACACTACTACAACACACACACACCCTGTCACCACCACACACACTGGACACAAACTGAACACACGACCCTCATAACTCACACGGTGAATGCCTGTTCCTGCATTGTGAAGCACCTCACCGCCGTGCCCAGCGACATGAAGGCGGCCGTGAGCAGCAGACACACACGGATGCCTGGAAAGGGATGGCAAAGGGGTTATCCATACATAAAGGTAATAATTATCATCCCATACAACTGGGCTCTCTCTACCGGCATTAACACTTACGTTTTTTATAATATTTCTGCTTTAACGTGTGTGTAACTGATGATGATATTGACTTCCAGAAACCAAAAGTAAACCATATTCTCATATAATAACAGGTTAGGCTAGGTTAAGCTTAGGTCAGGTTAGATTAGATTAAGTTAGACTAGTGTAAGTTTAGATTAGGTTAAGTTCAGGTTAGCTTAGGTCAGGTTAGATTAAATTAGATTAGACTAGTGTAAGTTTAGATTAGGTTAGGCTGGTTAAGTTCAGGTTAGATTAGATTAGGTTAGACTAGTGTAAGTTTAGATTAGGTTAGGCTAGGTTAAGTTCAGGTTAGATTAGATTAGGTTAGACTAGTGTAAGTTTAGATTAGGTTAGGCTAGGTTAAGTTCAGTTCAGGTCAGGTCAGGTCAGGTTGGTCACACTCACATTCCCACTCCTCACTCTTCCTCTGCCCCTGACTCACCCTTGGCCTGCAGCAGCACAGTCATGGGGATGAGGCCGGTGATCATGGTGATGGTGCCCCACATGGAGAGCAGGGCGATCTCCGCGTCGTCCCAGTGAGGGTATGCCATCTTCACCGAGGCCGTGATGGGACCCCACGTATTCCACACAGCACACTGCACGGGGCACAGAAACATTCTTTTTATTAGTTGATCTACAATATCTCTCTCTCTCTCTCTCTCTCTCTCTCTCTCTCTCGCGTTCCCCCTCAAGTCTATCTCTCTCTCTCGTCTCACTCTCGTCTTCTTCTCTCTTCTCTTTCTCTCTCTTCTCTCTCTCTTCTGTTCTCTCTTTTCTCCTTGCTCTTCCCAAGACGTCCACCACCACAAGTCATAATCATAATACTTCACCGAAACCAAAGCCACAAGGAGGACGAATTATTATTTTTGTTGTTGTTGTTGTTGTTTACATACCTGCATGAAGCCCATTCCAGCGAAGAGGAACAGGATCCACCACCTCCTCTTGTACACCTTCACCTCCATGCTGGACACCATCACTTGCCCCTCGGGAGGATCTGAGGGCACAACAGGGTGTAAGAAGAACACAAGAACATAAGGAAGCTACAAGAAGGTATAAGAAGACAAGAACATAAGGAAGCTACAAGAAGGTATAAGAAGACAAGAACATAAGGAAGCTACAAGAAGGTATAAGAAGAACTAAGAACATAAGGAAGCTACAAGAAGGTATAAGAAGACAAGAACATAAGGAAGCTACAAGAAGGTACAAGAAGAACACTGTCTCAAGAGCTAATTATTGGTGACCTGGAAAGTAACTGTGCCTTAATGTAATAGTGTGCAGGGGTTATTACTGCCACCACCACCACCACCTCCACTTCCTATCCGGACGTGAAAACTATCAAATCTTCTTTTACAGATATTTAAGACTAACATAAGACACAAGGAAATAAGGAAGCTACAAGAAGCCGCGAGACCTACACATGGTAGTTCCTGATACTTAACACTACCTCTCCTTTCATCCCCATCCATGAATGTATCCAGCCTCCTTTTAAAGCTCCCTATTGACTCCGCACTGACCACCTGACTGACTGAGTCCATTCCAATCATCTACCACCCTATTTGTGAACCAGTTTTCCCCTCATTTCCTTTTTAAATTTACGCTAAACGGGTATAAGTACTGCAGGGATGGCTGGGACAATAGCGGCTGATTAGATATAGGGCTGGTATAGTGATGAAGGGTTGCGTTGCCATTCCACCTGTGAGGCTGTTCAAAAGTTATGTAACGCTTAAGGAAGGAAGGGGGAAGGAGGGTAGGGTGAAGTGTTAAGAGTGTGACAAGGGCAGCCATGTGTTATATAATATTTTTAGATATTTGTCTTGTTTCTTAAGAGATGTGCTTATAGAATGACAATAGTGAGATAGTAAACATTCTGCAATAGACTTTCATTAAACCAAAAGATAATAATTTGCAGGTATTTATTGAGGCATTGCAAGTATTTAGTTAAACGCTTTTTTTTACTACGTACAGTCACATCTCTCTTCTCGTCAGTCCTCCCAGGTTAGTCGTCTTCTCTCGTCTCACCTCAGGAAGGTGTGATCCATGTTCTCAGGTACATGCATCTTGCAGTGTTGTGGTCAGATGAAGGAGAATCAATTGGCATAGTGTATACAGCTAAAAGAGAATGTATATGAGCTTGCAAGTATTTAATAATTTTTACTACTTTTCCACATTCTCTCTCTCTCTCTCTTCTCTCTCTCTCTCACCCTCAGGAAGGATGGCCTCCATGTCCTCAGGTACAGGCATCTTGGCAGTGTTGTGGTCACGGAGGGAGCGAGATCAATGTGAGCACTGGGGTGATGGCAGGTCCTGAAAACAGAGAGAAGTGTCATATGGAGCTTTAAACAATGAAGATAATATAAAAATGGACCCAGCTTCTGGCTACTCTTCAGGAGCTTTACTTAATCATTTCAAAAAATGTTGTAATAAGAATTTTTTTAAGTTTGTATTGGCAAAAAATGTTGTAATAAGAATTTTAATAAAAGTTGACATTGGCAAAAAAAATTGTAATAAGAATTAAAAAAAGTTTGTATTGGCAAAAAATGTCATAAGAATAATTTTTAAAAGTTTGTATTGTCAAAAAATGTCATAAGAATAATTTTAAAAAGTTTGTATTGTCAAAAAATGTCATAAGAATAATTTTTAAAAGTTTGTATTGTCAAAAAATGTCATAAGAATAATTTAAAAAGTTTGTATTGTCAAAAAATGTCATAAGAATAATTTTAAAAAGTTTGTATTGTCAAAAAATGTCATAAGAATAATTTTAAAAAGTTTGTATTGTCAAAAAATGTCATAAGAATAATTTAAAAAAGTGTGTATTGTCAAAAAATGTCATAAGAATAATTTTAAAAAGTTTGTATTGGCAAAAAATGTCATAAGAATAATTTTTTAAAGTTTGTATTGGCAAAAAATGCTGTAATAAGAATTTTTTTAAGTTTGTATTGGCAAAAAATGTCTTACTAAATAAATTGAATAATATCGTAGTTTTTTTTATAATGTCTCTCTTTCTCTCTCTCTAGATAGGTTAAAAGGTCTCTAATAGGCTAGCTAGATAATATCATGGATGGGGATGAAAGGTGGATGTAGGTAGTGTTAAGTAACAGGAACTACCTTGTGTAGGTATCTCGCGGCCTCTTGTAGCTTCCTTATTTTCTTATGGTCTCTCTCTCTCTCTCTCTCTCTCTCTATGGTACTGCCGCTCTTCATAAACCCCTATCACATTAGTCACCTTTAATCACACACTTCCTATAGAAACAACCCTAGTATCGTTACCTTATCTATGGACAAAATCAGCAATACCAAGATATCTCATACAAAATGTGAACTGTGGTTAGATAAAACTCCCTATCCATTAATACTGAATGGTGATAAGAGCCCATACAGAGGGCGTCATGTTATCTTACTATTGTCATGTTTATGTGGTGGGGACGTTATCAGTGCAAATATATATACAGGCTGCCTCTTCCTATAACTTATATAATAACAATAATTACTCCCTTCCACCATGAGACAGAATAAAAACATAAGAACATAAGTAAATAAGGAAGCTACAAGAGGCAGTGAGACCTACAAGTGGTAGTTCCTGTTACTTGACACTACGTACCTACATCCCCATCCATAAAGCTGTCTAGCCTCCTTTTAAAACTCCCTATTATCTCCGCTCCAACCACTTGACGACTTAGTCCATTCCAATCATTTACCACTCTATTTGTGAACCAGTTTCTACCCATTTCTTTTTGATGGATTGAATGGCTGAGAGTATGTGCTTGATTTATGAATGACTCAAACAACAATGGGCTCTCTCTCTCTCTCTCTCTCTCTCTCTCTCTCTCTCTCATTATCGTATTTCTCCAACATTTCTGATATAAACTTCCTTCTATCCTTCTAAATGTTCCTCACTCTCTCTCTCTCTCTCTCTCTCTCTACTCTCGTAAAAAAAAATTTGATCTCTCTTTCCTCATTCAGTGACAATGACCAACTCTATAATGTAGGGAGATTGGAATGAGATTGTAGAAGAACATAAGAAATAAGGAAGCTACAAGAGGCTGCAAGACCTACGTGGTAGCGTGGTAGTTCCTGATGAGATGAGATTGCATGAGTGAATTATGAATGACTGCTATCGATTATAATTATCAGATGCTTGGGGAAAATAATATATCATCCTGCGCTGCGAGGCACAAGATAAGCAGCAATCAGGTGGAGGCACACTAGTATCTGTCAATGAACTTCCGAGATATGTGAAGCACGGTACAATATAAAAAGAATGTGTGATATGCTTGTGTTAACTTTTATGCCATCACTCCAAGAAAATATACCACTGAAACAGCTCTCTGAAAATCTTTGTTTGTAAATCAAGTATAATGACCGAGACCATTCTTTTTTCTGATTCATTTTCTTATTTTTTTTTCTCATTCCACTTTTTTATTCTTTCATTCTCCATTCTTAATTTTCTTTCTGCAAGGTGTGTAATTTCTTTCTGCAATTCATGTAGTTACTTAAAGAGTATAAAGAAGTGGCAATACATTTTCCATGGTAAATAAACTCCTGTAACCTTAAAACAAAACTGCCGAGAACAGTACCTTATGAGCACGGAGTGAACGTAATGACTGAGACGAAGATCCTAAATACCACAATGGTAATCCAAAATGCCTCCTTTTCCTCGCCATATATCAGACTCTATACCTATGTTATATATTTTGCAGACTCTATAGCCATTAAAATCCTTCAACTCATGATATGAAAAGTACGTACTACTATATTGAAGTCAAGAATACTAATCTAGTTTACACCTACAGTAACAAATGCTAAGGCAGTTTATAATTTATTCAGAATGTTCTATTGATACGTTAGGTTATCAATTTAACATTCCTAGGGGAGGCGGTGGAAGAGTGGTTAGCGCCTGCATGTGGCGTGCTCACCATGCCGCCTTCCTGTGTCCTCCGATGCACTCGCAGTCGAAGGTAGAGTTAATGGGCAGGGCATGTGGGTGTCTTAGGCCACTCGACAGTGCAGAAATATTTTAAGTGGATTTGTGGGTCTCACTCGGGATCGAACTCAGGTCTTCGAGAACGCCACCCGGTGACGCTAACCACTCTGCTACCGCCTCCCCATAACCTATACGGCACTCGTTTTTGGCGGAAATCTATATGTTTTATTCTGCATCAACAGAATCTCGTTTTAAAAACTAGTTATTTCAGGCAGTAACGATTAGATTACAGGTAAAATCAGGTCTTGTTAGATGTGGGGTTTGATTTAGTAACAGTAACAGATGATTATCAAGAAGAAAAATGTATCAATACTAATCAATACTACGGCAGTGCAAAGCCAAGTGCGATGTTTGCGGGGCGGGCCAGTGGGCGGGGCGGGCCACTCCTGAAAACAAGCATTGATTTCCGCCAAAAACGAGTGCCAGATTAATTCCTAATACATCAAAACTTTACAGAAAAATATGGTAAATTTTCGTTATTGGGCAATCGATGTACCTAGGAAATATATTCAATATTGGACAACTGATGTAGGTAAGAGTCCTAGGACTTTTGAAAGCCCACTACCGAAATAATACCAAAAATATAGTTTCGTCCTCGAAATCAGTGGTGCCCAAAAACGAAAATTTACCAAAATATGTGGTAAAAATGGACGAGGACTGCGCGGTCATTTTCTGAGACACTGACTCATTTTTCCTAGCCAAAAAATGGTGCTTTATCACATGGAGATATTTTAATTTTCGAAACCTGTTAAAAAGTGTGGGGAAGTTATTTCTCCTTCAGAAAAAGCACTAAAACTTGGCCAGGAAATAATAGTGTTGAGGTGAAGTGTGTGCTATGGGGTGCAGTCAGTTCGTACACAAGTTGTTTCGTACACCAGTAGATTCGTACCCAAAAAGTTGTTTCGTAGTCTATATGAAGCCATAGTCGTTTCGTACACTCAGCTAGAGTTAAACATGATTACTTGAGTTACGAAACGACACCAGGTACGTACGAAAAAACTCAAAATCAGTGTACGAAACAACCAACAAAACCTGGATACGAAACAACATGTGTACGAAACTCCCTGTAACCTACCAAATATTACCTGGTTATGATCTCATACTTTGTTTCGACATAATAAAATTGGCACCAGCCCTTCCCTTCCTTTGTTCCCTCCATTCTACGCTTTAAGTTGACATTTAATTATAGACTGTAGGCTACAACCATAACCACGACAACACAGCATGAAAAGAATGAAGGTGTTGATGTTACTTACCTGCTGTAGTAAGGAACACAAGCCCACGATGCCTCCAATCAGCTGCTTGCGTCCCTCAATCAGCTGTTTGTTTACCTGTCTCAGCTGATGTGTAGGGGAGGGAGGAGCGAGGCCAAAACGTACTCTATCTTTTTACACTTTTCGGCACTTTTCCTTGTTATTTACGCATATTCACCCTTTATAAAACAATCATAGTCGTTCAAGTGTTCATACTACGTCAATAATACAACAAGAACGGGTTGACGTACAAAAGTGAGCTCGTTTTTCATAATTTTCACCAGAGTAATCAGAGATCTTTCTACACTTTTCCTTGTCATGTATGCAAATTTAGCCTTCATCAAACAAGCATAGTAGTTTAAGTGTTCATACTACGGCAATAACACAACCAATGATGTTACTGATGATTTACGTATACAAGTGAGCTCGCTTTTCATAATTTTCACCAGAGTAAAGATGTTTTTTGGTACATTTGAATAGGTTACACAGACACCACCTTGTGATTTTTATTATTACACATCATTACATAAGTTCACACGTGTCTCCTTAACTCACAAGGACGCTATACATTGAACACAACACTAGAATGACTCTCCAAAGTTGCCCAAACCCAGCAAATTGTACACTGGCGTCAACACTTGCACCGCACACACACAACACACACGCGGATCACATGACTGTCTGTGTCTGCTCTGGTTCTGTCTGGTTCTCTCTCTCTCTCAGCGGCCTTCACAATCATAGTTCCCTCCTTAAATCTCCCTATCACTTCCTATCGCCTCAAACAGAACAGATAGCAGACACATTTGATAAATCCGGACTACGTGAGTAATTAAATGAATCAGCAGTCTCGACTTTAGAATTTGCGTAGTCTGACATGAAAAAGGCAAACAAGACAAAGACGTGAATGCTTATGGTACACAGAGGACAAATTTGATGACCTGTTTTTAGCTGTATGTATGTATGTATGTATGTTGTGTGTGTGTGTGTGTGTGTGTGTGTATAACTAACTTAACACCGACTCATGTAGCTAGCCGAGAGTCGCGTTTCTTTACACGTGACTCATGACTCAGACTCATGCATGTTTTGTGGTAACAGTAACGGTTTGAGAGGGCACGTGTGTGTGTGTGTCAAGGAATGTGGATTTGAAGATGGGGTAGAAATACAGACTCATGCAGGATATGTGGTAACAGTAACTGGTTTGAGAGGGCACGTGTGTGTTGTGTGTGTGTGTGTGTGTGTCAAGGAATGTGGTTTAGAAGATGGGGTAGAAATACTAGGCATGGGGAGCCTGTTTCATAGGTTAACATTACCTTTTCAACTCAATGGTAAATGGGACTTTAACTACATTCGATATGGGGTGCGTTAAGGGTTATTTCTCTTAATGTGTGTGTAATAGTATTTATGAATTAACATAGGAGTGTATATGTGCCTCTTTACTATAGTGTGTTTAAGTCATTTTTGTGTCCCTTCTCATGCGACTATATAGTGTAAATTTACTAATTCAAATACTGTTCTATATGGGTGAATGATGAGTGTCGCGCATGTCAGCCTCGATAACCTTGAAGGAAAACATGGAGAAGAGCTACTCTCTCACATCACTCCTACCACCACACCACACCACACCCCACCAATAACCTCACACCACTCCTACCACCACACCCACCACACCACACCACACCCACCACCACATACACCATCACACCACACCCCCACCAATAACCTCACACCACTCCTACCACCACACCCACCACACCACACCACACCCACCACCACATACACCATCACACCACACACCCACCAATACCTACCACCACACCGCACCACATCACACCCACCACCATATTATACCACCACACCATCACACCCCACCATTATTCACACCCTACCCCACCCCAACCTACTGCCACCACACCGCACCACATCACACCACCACCATTAACTTTACACCCTACTTCAACCTCACTAGTCTAGTCACTACCACCACACCATATCCCACCATCCCTTCACCCCCACCACCACCACTCCGTACCCCTACCATTAACCTAACACCCTACCCAACCCTCACCCTACCCTACCCCCACCACCACCACCCACTACTCCTATCATCCCCAACCACTTCCCATACCATTCCCAACCCCCCACCCCACCCCGCCCCCCCAACCAGACGGCGATACATCTATGGGGGTTCGTGGGGGGAATGGAGTCACTGATTATTCAATTTACCAAAGATATCCGGCTTTCTACACCATATTTCTCACTCATAGATTACGGATACGTGTGTAAATAGCTTGTCAGTGTGTGTGTCTGTGTGTGCGTGCGTGCGTGCGTGCGTGCGTGTGTGTGTGCGTGTGTGTTTGTGTGTGTGTGTGTGTGTGTGTGTGTGTGGTGTGTGTGTGTGAGAGTACGGATGCACTTAATGAACTATATACATGTTTATCTAACCCATGACAATGAAGCCTTCACATACACACCTAGCTATAAATAGTTAGCAGTTTATTCGACCTCTATTGCGTAAGAAACTAATATATTTAAGGTCACAGAGCCAATAAGTTACTGAAATTATGTACCGTAGATAACAGTTAAGTCGCCAGAACAACTTTTTTTTTCTGTTTACGGACGTGTGGTGGCGTTAATACTTACATTTCTACATCCATGATTTCAGGAAAGTTAGAAGGGGCTATCTGGAGAGTCTGTGTCATTTTGTGTCTTCATCTGTGTCATAGTATGGCTATAAATGAACAAATGACAAAAATATCTACAAAGTGGCTACCAACAGTAGAGTCGCCATCTAGTGTTTATTTACTGAGTGTCGTACCGCTGTCGTCGTCGCCCGAAAAAAAAATGCGTAGCGAAATTTGAAACCGTCTATACTTGCAGATAAAAAGCATAAAACAACGCTGAAACAGGGTAGATTATACAGTCATGATATAAATTACTGTGTATCATCTTCAGTGGCACATAAAAATCAGTAGTGATGCTACAATTCGTAATATTTGGCGGCTGGCGACATCACTGCAGGTGGCGACTTGACTGTTATCTACGGTAGCATTATGAAAAAGACGAATAGAGTAGATTACTGAATAAACTACATTATCAAACAGCATCAAAACGTAAGATGTCGATTATATATGAATTCGTTTGAATAGTAAGAGGCCAAAGGATTAATTCACTAAGTTTATGTTATGATTGATATACCCTATGCGGAATATCACGTTCTCACATACCCAGCAAACTACAGAGGCGGTTTTGTGTTACCTTTGATCCACTATTATCACATTTCCTCACCTCTGTTAACCCCTTGACTCCCAGATCTTTCCTTTGCTATAAAATATTGTCTGTTGTTAGCCATACAATTAAAAAAAGTAACTGAATATACCAAACTTGTTAGTCGACAAGGATACTAAACAGGTCATATCTATAAAATATTGCTTATATTCACTAAAAATCGTCTAATGGTACCCAGATTACAGTGGAAATTATGTTCTGGGTCTCACGGGGTTAACATTACTAACTTATCTAACGCAATATCCCGTCTCTAACTCTATCTATGCCCATTCACAGCTTATTTATCTATCCCTTCGCAATTTAAGAACATAAGAACATAAGAAAATAAGGAAGCTACAAGAGGCCGTGAGACCTACACGAGGTAATTCCTGTTACTTAACGCTACCTACATCCACCTTTCATCCCCATCCATGAATGTATCCAGCCTTCCTTTAAAGCTCTCTAATGACTCCGCACTAACTACCTGTCTACTGAGCCCATTCCAATCATTTACCACCCTATTTGTGAACCAGTTTCTCCCTATTTCTTTCTTATCTATCAATTTCTATCTATCACAGGTCATTTATCTATCCCTTCGCAAATACTATGAGTAATCAACATGCCTACACGAAGGTAAGTCCTCTTTCACACCATTGAATGTAGTATTTAAATCATGTATTTGAATAATTTGTATTTAAATCATGTAGCATTATGAAAAAGACGAATAAAATAGATTAATGAATGACCTATACTATTAAACAACTTAATAAACGAAAGATGGTTTTAGTTTGAATATATAGTAAATGTAAAATACACACACAAGCAGTACAATGAGAATCTTTATTGAGTGTCTCTTTTTTTTCACATGTGAGGTGGTTGTTGCATGAGTAAGGGATGAGTGAGGGCTGGTGGGGGGGACAGCGTCATTACCTACTATACCAATTACTTAACCCTAAATCATAGGCCCAAGCGTCCCTGTCCCTATCACTGCTATACTCTGTTTTTTGAACGAGGCAAAAAATCCTGACCCTTTGCTGCTTACTGTTGATATTTTGATGCCAAGAAGGGAATACTACAGTTCTTCTTAATTTCAGTTGTATTTTATCATTAGTTAACCCTATTATCAGGTAAACATAGGCATACTTTTAAGCTTGAGACCTTAAGATAGAATGGAATTTTCGCCTCGTTAAAAAAAATTGACAATACCATTTCTCTGCTCCCCCTCCCCGTGTCCCGCCCATAAACTGTCTCTCACGTAGACATGCAAATCGTGACATGTGTGGACATAGTATACGTTGCATTAACATGGTTGACATTGCAATAAGTGACAGTATGACAGTTTCAACCCAATTAGGTACATACATAGCGGGTATATTCAGTTTTATGTAGTACAGTATTATCATAAGAGCTATTTCACCTACTTAAACATAATTAAGGGCTCAGTTTATTATTGTTGTCATTATTGATAGCGTTATCATTATATCTACTTATAGTTATGCGATATTATGTACATTTCCCATTATATATAACGTGATGTGGGGTACGATTATAAAAATACTGTATATCAATGTACAAGTTTTAAAATCGTTCGGTGATGACACTGCAGTTGTATTGGTTTATATATTAATGTATAAATGTGTGTACAGGTGACAGACTGTGACAGGTGACATATTAGGTACTTGAAGACAATGATAGTGATGAAGAGTGAGTAGTTAAGACTAGGTTGAAGTGTTGCTAGTGATGTGTATATGGGTTAGTTAGTTATTATACATATATATTGTCAATCTCTCAGCGCTCAAACCTACAAACATTATAACTATGCTAGCTATTTCGTCTATCTTTATCGTTAATTGTGTGTTCCTAACGTGGATGCCAGCCAGTGTGTCCGGAGATTTATGTATTTTAGTAACTTTTTCCCTCGTAGCTTTTATCTCCCTAAAGATAGACGAGGAGTGCCAACCTGCAACTTACAAATGACTAGAGCAAGAAGTCTGTCTAATATTTCAACGGTGACCCAGTTTCATTATTTTTCAGTTCTCTTATCATTCCTCTCTCTCACGCACACGCACGCACGCACACACACACACACGTTTATATGCCTTCCTTCATGCACACCCATCACGTCTCCGTCACTAACAGACGCAATATAAGTGGTCGTAAAAGTGAAGCGTTTTCGAAGTTTAGATTTTTTCCGCGGTCATTAAGCGAGATGGATATTATTACCTCTATGAATAATTTGCTAATTTCCTGAAGCTGTTCTGCCGCAATACGTTTACATGTTCCTCGGGTATGCTGCGAGTCGTTACACCACGATAACATTGTTAATTGAAAAAGCATCACTTATTTAGGTGAGATGAATATACATATTATGGGTATATGTGCAGTTTAAACCAATACACGATCGGTGGTTTTAAGTATCCTGAAAGTTTCGTTCCCATCATAAGGAGTATTTCTAACCCCTACAACAGCCGACGAAAATCAAAATAACACAAGGGGGGTCTGGGGAGGGCAACCCCCCCTCCCCCCAGTGAGGTTAGGTTACGTAATCAATGCCCAGGTTAGGTTAATTAACTAGCAGGGGGGTCTGGAGGGGCGCAGCCCCACCAGTTGTGTCAGGAGAGTATTGGTCAATAGGGAGTATTGGTTGAACCTGCATATTTACCAAATTATGTTACTCGAGCACACACAACACACACACACACACACACACACACACACGTGTACATACCTCACCAGCGTCAGTCTTCTGTACCATTATTGGTGATTTCCTGTATTCCATGATCAACGTGGATTACAAGAAAGCTGCCCAAACACTAGCATTTCTTCCTAAAACACTGACAACACACCATCTTCTCAAGGCCCCTACTGACCACACGCGGCCATTTTAGCGCCGCCCATGCAATGTTTAGTGTTTACCTCGGACTCGGAGACTCGGACGGAGCCTCGGAGCACAAAAGAGCATCAGAAACCGCCCCTCACTCATTCGCGCATTTATTGGCATTATTAACGTATATCTTGAATGATTAGCCGTAGTGATGCATAATGTGGGTAGCTTATTTCTATATTTACTTTGGGTCACTTAGTCATTGTATGGATGTGTGGAATAAATTGTTTCTATAGCCTCTTCAAGATTCGCGGTGAACAGTGCTTGGAAACGTGAGGTATACACAGACATGTATGAGTAGGGATATATTTATGGGTGGGATGAAGACATAGTAAATTATTGTGAGTTATCTGCGTGATTTTTGAAGTTTCTTTGCATTTATATAAGATATGAAGTGTCGCCCTGTGAGTCTGAGTTCCTATGTTTCAATAATGCATCGGCGCTGAGATATATATATATGTTGATTCGCACCTTTCTTATCTAGTATGTAAGTAAAAGCGCAAAATAGGAGGCATCTATGTAACTCCTCTTTTATCGATGTAAAGTTGATAATATGACTTTAAATACAAATGACAGTATGCAATCATAGCAAGCGCGATAATATACGTATGTTCCTATAGTAGAACCAATTTATGAAGTCCATGTGGGTGTTGACTTATTCTTTGGCTTTATCATTATATTACCATAGTATAATTATAGAGAGAATATCCGATGCATTTCAGTATGTGTCAAGAGGTATATGAGCACAGTGGCTGGAGACGAGAGCAATTATAATGTGCGGCGTGTGTCCCTCCCAGGCAATCCGTGTTTATAGAGGCGGCTCTTGACAGGCTGCGAACTAATCCACTATTATGCTGAGCGCTATTGAAACGGGGTCCACAGGCAATCAAGTTGGACACACACACACACACACAGTCACACACACACACACAGACACAGTCACACACACACACACACACACAACGTTCCTTATATGTTAATTTCGATCACAGCTTGCGTTCATCATGCCACGGGAAAGGTAGAAGGAAGGGAATGGGGAACGCTGAGCAAACGTTAACCATTTATCCTTAAAAACCACCATGTTACCATACGTTCAAAATATATCACA
Source organism: Chionoecetes opilio (assembly GCA_016584305.1). Classification (NCBI taxonomy): domain Eukaryota; kingdom Metazoa; phylum Arthropoda; class Malacostraca; order Decapoda; family Majidae; genus Chionoecetes; species Chionoecetes opilio. The sequence goes on along the minus strand of JACEEZ010019068.1, from coordinate 89,464 downwards.
TCCCCGCTACGTAAAAGAAACTTCTAAAAATAAACTTGTGTCTCGATTTCGGGAGTTTTTAGCGATGAGCCACCATTTATTGAGCATCATTTAACACTTATATGTTGGGTATTGAGTATCTGGGTTATATAGCGGTGTAGCAATAGGAGTTTTGACCCACTGTTACCATACACGGAGTTAGGATGGTGCGTGGACCGGCCAAACGAGGTCATGGATGCTAAACACAGGTCAGTCAATGATGGGAGGTCATAGGGTATTGCAAGGGTCATGAATTTCAAAATATACTAGTTGCATTTTTTCTTTTAATTGAAATTCAATTATTTTAATTTGAAGCTGTTATTTTAATTTGAAGTTCAGTTATTTTCATTTTAACTTCAGTTGTTTTATTATAGACTTTAGTTGTTTTAATTTAAATTTCAGTTGTTTTAATTTCAACTTCAGTTGTTTTAATTTAAACTTAGTTGTTTTAATTTAAACTTTAGTTGTTTTAATTTAAACTTTAGTTGTTTTAATTTGAGATTCACTTGTTTTAATTTGAAGTTCAGTTGTTTAAATTTAAACCAGTTGTTTTAATTTAAACTTCAGTTGTTTTAATTTGAGATTCACTGGTTTTAATTTGAAGTTCATTTGTTTTAATTTGAGAGTGAAAAGGTGTAGATCAATTGACTTTTAACGATAGATGGTCAGTTGATCTTGGGTTTTAAGGCGTTTATTTGTCAATTTTGAAGTGTTTTTTATTTTCTATTTATGATTATTTAAGGCGTTTTTTTTTGTCACTTTTTACGTGTTTTTTATATTTTATATTTATGATTATGAGTGTTCGCAGTGTACAAGGTGTCATCTTGTAGTGATTTTTAAGTGATTGTAATTATTACAGCCATAGTCTATGCCATCCCAGCCTTCCTGAATGACTAACTTACTGATAACACCAACTCATTCAGTCAGTAACTTATAATTGTATGACTATGTTAATTGTGTAGCTACTTAGGGAACAGTTTAAGATTCGTTTCTCATTGTGGATGAATACATGAAGTGGATGAGTGGCGTGGTGAGAGGTGAGGCAGGTGCAGCAGTGGAACAGGTGGTGGAGTGGTCACAAGGTATCGCTTATGTGAATTGTCTTCCATTTTTCACTTCCACAGAGGAATGAAATAAGTATAGGTTCAACGAAAAAAAAAAAAAAAAAAAAAAAAAATAGTATCGTAACGTTACTTCTAATTTGAGGTTTATCACAGAAACTAAAGAGCATTGAAAAAACGTACTCCAGAAATCGGTGTATTGGATTCCAGCATGAGGAATATGAGCGTGAAATTCTAGCTTTATAGTGTTTACTCAGTTTTAAATACGAAAGTGATGATTAATTAGAGTCCACAGGCTATAGAGGACAGGCAACGCAGTATTAAACTCCTTAACCCCTTGAGACCCAGAACGTAATATCAATTGTAATTTGGGTACCATTAGACTATTTTTAGCGACTTCAAACAATATTTTATGGATATGACCTGTTAAGTATCCTTGTCAACTAACTAATTTGGTATATTCAGTTACTTTTCATGATTTTATGGCTCGACAACATACATTTTTTTATAGCAAAGGAAAAATCTGGACGTGAAGGGGTTTATTGAAGTTTACGCGGCCAGTAGAGTGACAACAGAGGCCGTACAACACTTTCTAGAGGCACTGGCATATCAACCTTGCCCAAGACCTCATAATTTCTCAACACCTTCAGGAGTCAGACTGCAAACCTCAGAAAGTCAGAATCAAGCCAAGGTTCCCCGCAGCCATCAAACGGAAAGTCGGAAAATCTTTAAACGTAAACGAAAACGAAAACGGAATTTTTTTGTAAACATTTGCTTGACTACGAATCGTCAGAGTTAATTTGATGAAAGCGCCGTCATCTCCTTCCTTTAGGTCACCACACATGATTGGTACCAGCTGGATGGGTAGTGAGTGATGGGTGAGGAGAGGGAGGACCTAAGCTAAACAAGTTATTGCTGTGTGGAAGGAAGGGAGGAAGGGAAAGCAAGCACGATCCAGACATCAAATTAACCCGAACAGTATGCGTTTGTGTTTGAGTGTGTGTGTCTGTGCGTGTGTTTACCCTTGTGTGTGCTATGTGTGTATAACCAGATCTTGAGACGTCCCTCGCTGAAGTTAGGCCCTCTGCCGATCACTAGAACCACTCCACCACGCAGAGCTGGGCACCAAATACATTGAATGTATTTAAATACTAAATACTAAACACATGGGAGAAATGTATTTAAATACTAAATACTAAATATATCAATTGTATTTAAATACATTTGTAAATACATTTTAAATATACACAAATTTTAACATGTCCGAAAAAAATGGATTTCCTTAGGATTTCCTTAGATTTTGGGTTTCCTTAGAAATTTCCTTCTCAGGCCTAAATTTCCTTTAAATAAAGAAATTTCCTTGAAAGTGGAAGCACTGGTTCACTGTAACATCAGGATTGCCAGATAGTTGGACGGGTTTATGGCCAAATTAACTGATAAAAAAGTATTTACATTTTTATATTATAGTATTTAAATACAATGTATTTAAATACTCATAAAAGTATTTAAATACTGTATTTAAATACATGACAACCAATGTATTTATAAATACATTTCTAAATACACAAATGTATTTAAATACGTGTTTAAATACAAACGTATTTAAACACTGCTCAGCTCTGCCGCCACGAAGACGATCCAGTAGATGAAGTTAAGGACGGTGAAGGAGGTAGGGAAGAGGATGCGAGACACGCGGTCGATGAGGATGGCTCTCTCTCGCCGCCTTCGATGGTTCTGTTGCTAAAAGAAAGCAAAAAGAGTAATCAGTAGCGAGCCACTCACATAGAAAGGAGTTTTGTGATTTTTTTTTCCGGTGGCTAAAGAAATGTGTGGTGCTATTAGTTGGGTTCTCTCTCTCTCTCTCTCTCTCTCTCTCTCTCTCTCTCTCTCTCTCTCTCTCTCTCTCTCTCTCTCTCTCTCTCTCTCTCTCTCTCTCTCTCTCTCTCTCTCTCTTGAGGTAGAGGAACGATAATGATTTTGATAAGAAGCTTTCGGTAATATATGATAGCACACACACACACACACACACACACACACACACACACACACACACACACACACACACATGCACGTACGAAATTCTAATTTTTTCACGTTGGCAATTTCCTTCTTCTTCCCACATTCATTAAGGGCCACTCATTTCTGCGGTAATTAGTGCATCAGCGTCATAAAACTAGATAAATGAACCGCTTAACGTGTTGATATAAACTTTTTAATGCAATTTTACGAGACTGTTCGTCGTAATTTTGTCTTTCCTCTGCCCGACACTACCATTACAGCTCATTTAATTTTCTTAGTATTTTGTGAAGTATAATGAAGGTTGATGGAATTTTTGATGAAGGGCGATTATTCTTAAGCGTTTATAATACAGAAACATTAATGAGCGTGTAAAAACTGGTAACCCAAGACGGAAATTATATTACTAGCATTATTATTGTTATTAATTTACTTATGAAGTGTTGGGCAAACATTATTATTTTCTTGAGTTAGGTTAGGTTAGGTTAGGTTAGTTTGAGGGTTAGGTTAGGTTAGTTTGAGGGTTAGGTTAGGTTAGTTTGAGGGTTAGGTTAGGTTAGTTTGAGGGTTAGGTTAGGTTAGTTTGAGGGTTAGGTTAGGTTAGTTTGAGGGTTAGGTTAGGTTAGTTTGAGGGTCAGGTTAGGTTAGTTTGAGGGTTGGGTTAGGTTAGTTTGAGGGTTAGGTTAGGTTAGTTTGAGGGTTAGGTTAGGCTAATTTGAGGGTCAGGTTAGGTTAGTTTGATGGTTAGGTTAGGTTAGTTTGAGGGTCAGGTTAGGTTAGTTTGAGGGTTAGGTTAGGTTAGTTTGATGGTTAGGTTAGGTTAGTTTGAGGGTTAGGTTAGTTTGAGGGTTAGGTTAGGTTAGTTTGAGGGTTAGGTTAGATTAGTTTGAGGGTTAGGTTAGGTTAGTTTGAGGGTTAGGTTAGGTTAGTTTGAGGGTTAGGTTAGGTTAGTTTGAGGGTTAGGTTAGGTTAGTTTGAGGGTTTGATTAGTTTATCATTCGATGTTTTTTCAAATGGAGATAGTGTTTTTTTCCTGTAAAAACGTAAAAAAAAGGTGTAATTTTTGTAATACTTTTAATTACTGTAATTACACTAATAAGTGTAATTTGTCATCACTTTCTCAAATTGTATAAAACACACTTTTCAGATATTTGTACAGAAAAAAACTATCTCCATTTGGTAAGGCCTCAAATATTTAACGAAAAAAAAAATCGAATTTGTCTGAAAATCAAGCCCCAGTCACATTGTATATTTTTTCCCAAAATAATATCACAAAAAAGAAGAGAATAACCAAGACGCTGTAAAGGAAAACAGGACAATTAATAAAACAAAACAATGAACAATACTGAGGAAACAAGAAAAACAATGAATAATACTGAGGAAACAGGAAACTCAATTAACCCCTTGAGAACAGAACGTTATTTCCATTGTAATTTGGGTACCATTAGACAATTTTTAGTGAATATAAGCAATATTTTATAGATATGACCTGTTTAGTATCCTTGTCGACTAACTAATTTGATCTATTCAGTGACTTTTCGTAATTTTATGGCTCGACAACAAACGATTTTATATAGCAAAGGGAAGATCTGGGAGTGAAGGGGTTAACGAAAAAAAATTCGAACTTGTCTGAAAATCAAGCCCCAGTCACATTGTATATTTTTACCCAAAATAATATCACAAAAAAGAAAAGAATAACCAAGACGACGTAAAGGAAAACAGTATATCAATAAAGTAAATCAATAAATAATACTGAGATCACCAACCTTTTTAGCGGGGCCAAGAGGTGGGGGCGGAGGGGGGGGAGGAAGACCAAAGTTAACAGTATGCGGCACGTTGGCATGCTGCAAGACGGGATGCTGCAGACCGCTGTACAGGGGGCCGTTGATCATGCGCTGAGGGCTGGGCAGGTGAGCGGGGCACGAACCCGGGCCCCGCATCTCCAAGGGTGACATCCCATTGGCGGGAGCAGCCGTGGAGGGGGAGGCAATGGCGTTTATATTGTCAAACTGTAGAGATAAAAAGATAGATAGTTAGATATAGATAGAAAAATAGATAGATAGAGGCCCCCCCAAAAAAATATACATAAATAAGTAGGTAGATAGATAGATATATAGATACAGAGATAGTGCGATAAATAGAATGATAGATTGATAGGTAGGTAAATAGATAGATAGATAGATAGATGGATAGGTAGATAGATAGATAGATAGATAGATAGATAGGTAGTTAGATACATATATACATGGATAAATAGATAGATAGGTAGATAGATAGATAGATAGATAGATATATAGATAGATAGATATGTAGATAGATAGATAGATAGATAGATAGATAGATAGATAGATAGATAGATAGATAGATAGATAGATAGGTAGATAGATAGGTAGGTAGGTAGGTAGGTAGGTAGATATAAATATAGATAGATATATATATAGATAGATAGATAGATAGATAGACAGATAGGTAGATAGATATATAGATAGATAAATAGATAGATAGTTAGAAAGGTAGATACTATATATATATATATATATATATATAGATAAAAGATAGATAATAGATAATACTAGTAGCTAGCAGGTATACTATATATATATATATATATATATATATATATATATAATAGATATATAGATAGAGAGAAGGAGAGAAGATAGTATAGAAGTAGATAATAGATAGATAATATAGATAGATAATAGATAGATAGATAGATAGATAGATAGATAGATAATATAATAGACATAGAGATAATAGGTACATAGTAAATGGTTGTAAGTATGTAAACGATAAGTAATGTGATAGATAGATATATAATAAGAGAAATAGATAGAAAAGCAAGATAATAGATAGATGAGATAGATAGAGATAGATAGATAGATAGATAGATAGATAGATAGATAGATAGAAGATAGATAGATAGAAGATAGATAGAAGAGAGATAAAGAGATAGAGAAGAAGAGAGAGAAAGTAAATGAGATAGCTTAACTCAGAGTAAAGCATGATAGTAAAATGATACTATACATATACATACAATTTAAGAGGAAAATAAATAAAAAAGCAAACGCGATAAAATAGCTGTCAATGAGAGATACAGAGAGAGGAGAGCGAAGAGCGAGAGAGAGAGAGAGAGAGAGAGAGAGAGAGAGAGAGAGAGAGAGAAGAGAGAGAGAGAGAGAGAGAGAGAGAGAGAGAGAGAGAGAGAGAGAGAGAGAGAGAGAGAGAGAGAGAGAGAGAGAGAGAGAGAGAGAGAGAGAGAGAGAGAGAGAGAGAGAGGAGAGAGAGAAGAGAGATACTTGATCCTATTAGACACTTGAAGTACAACTACAAGGTTTTGAATTACAAAGCGCCACCACAGACGACTGTGGACTGGTGAGATAAAAACCTAGGGAGAGAGAGGGAGAGGCGAGGAGAAGAGAGGAGAGAGAGAGAAAGAGAGAGAGAGAGAGAGAGATGGTAACATTGTCATGGTAAAAAGAGGAAACAGCAAGGGGGAGAAAAAGACGGTTAAGATCTCTTCAGTCACTTCCCAGACGACAGCCAACATGCAAATAGCTAAAGAGAGAGAGGGAAAAGAGGGAGCAATGGAGGGGAAAAAAGAGGGGAGGAGGGGAAGGGGGATATAAGGGGGATATGCGTCAAGAAAGACGACACATTTATCTATCAGAATTTCAGAAAACCGTCTCCCTCTCTTTCCTTTTAATTTTCTCGTCCCCTTTACTCGTATCTTCCCCTAAATATGCCTCCTCCTTCTCCTCCTCCTCCTCCTCCTCCTCCTCCTCCTCCTCCTCCTCCTCCTCCTCCTCCTTCCTCCTCCTCCTCCTCCTCCTCCTCCTCCTCCTCCTCTTCCTTCTTCCTTCTTCCTC
>JACEEZ010019068.1:75000-77500 GCA_016584305.1 Chionoecetes opilio | reverse complement strand
TTGTCTTCGTTCCTTTTTTCTTAATCCATATTTTTTGATTTGTTTTTGCCCCTACTGCGATCTAAAGTTAGCCAAATTTTATCCACTGATTTACCTCTCTTTCATGTTTTAACTTTTCTTCGTCCTCCGACCTTTAAAACTTTCATAAGGGTTTCCGAATGTTTTTTGTCCAAGGATCTGGAAAATTTTTCATGTTTAGCCTCAGGAAGGTTTTATAGTCTTCCAAAACCGGTTTAAGGTCTAAGAAAGTTTTTTTTCCAAGTCTAAAATTTCATTTTTACTCAGACAATTTCCCAAAAGGGTTTCTAAATTTAGATCCGGGGAAAAAATTATGGAAAACCCCCATGGTTTTCATTTTATCATAAACTCGTTATTTATTTTTAACTGAAAGATGGACTTCAGTAAAAAAAAAAAAAAAAAAAAAAAACGAGATATGACAACTGATTAGTGATTACCATATGGTTTTTCAATAACTTTCCGATTACATTTTAGGAACTGTTCAGAAAAATTCGTCTTCAATGCAGTCGATTTATATCCTTATCAGTATGCCATTGCCTCCTATTATTATTATTATTATTATTTTATTATTATTATTATCGTCATTATTATCATTATCATCATTATTATCATTGGTATCATTATTATTATTAGGATCTCATGCTTTATGCTTCATTCGGCGTCATAAAATTCTCTTACATTGACTACAAAACCTAAAGAAATGACTCTGTCCCTTCCTTACGCTCATTCCTTAGCCTTAAAAGAATCTTACTGAGTCTTACTTACAAGTCACTAACGCTCATTGAAGGCCCGGCAGCTTCCTTACGCTCACTACAGGGCCTTAACCAGTTTCTATTATGCTCATTCCTGGGCGATTTAAGAAGCCGCGATTATGCTCCTTCCCGGGCCTGCCAGTTTTCATCATGCTCGCCTCAGGGGGGAGAAAAGTTCATTATGCTTCTTTGGGGGGTAATCTTCCTCATACCAGAATATTTACTTTCAATTTCAGACTGTTCGCAAGCCCAGATTTCCTTGATGCTATCTTTATTATTTTTTTTTACTGATCTTGGAAGTTTATAATTCAAGTTTTGGAGAGAGAGAGAGAGAGAGAGAGAGAGAGAGAGAGAGAGAGAGAGAGAGAGAGAGAGAGAGAGAGAGAGAGAGAGAGAGAGAGAGAGAGAGAGAGAGAGAGAGAGAGAGAGAGAGAGAGAGAGAGAGAGAGAGAGAGAGAGAGACGAAAATTTGTAACTCAATTTTAAACACAAAAATTCGAACGTCTTAATATTCTCCCACTTCTCGTTTCTACCTTTATTTTTTTCCTGGGGTGAAGGGACGAGCGGTTTCCTCGCCTTGCCACTCACGCTTTCTGTCACTAATACATGGAGCATCGCATTCCCCCCTAAGAAATTATTGCAATCCTTGTTATTATTTTCTTTTATCACTATTACTCTTCGTCTTTTGGTTCTTCTCCGACTTCCTTTATTAATTTTCTTCCTCCTACACTCCTCATCTTTCTTTATCATCCCTAATTTACCTTTATTTTGAACTATTACTTCAATCAACCGTAATTTGTTTTTCTCTTGAAGACGTTTTATTCTAAAGTCTATTTTTTTTATTATGGTCAATATGCAGTAAGGAAGCCACGGCCCCTGCCTGCCCTGCTATTCTACGTGGCAGCTGATTGGTGCATTCCTCGTATCATCACTACCAATCACAATATCTTCACTACTTAACAGCGTCGAGACCATTGGACAGAGCAATCTTCTACCAAAGGGATCTTGATTTTGTCACCCTCTGTAATGAAGATTGCTCTTCCAGTGGTCACGCGCTGTTATTAGTGAAGATATTGTGATTGGTAGTGATGATACGAGGAATGCACCAATCAGCTGCCCCGTAGAATAGAAGGGGAGGCAGGGGGCGTGGCTTCCTTAGTAGTGCATTTTGACCATAATAAAAAAAATAGACTATAGTGTCTCCTTCTCTGCAAAAAAAATCCTACAAACTACTTTTTTCAATGATATCCACTTCCATTCAATTTTTCTTTTTTTTCTCCTTTTTAAGACATTTTATTCGGATCTCATTCTCCACTCGACTATTTTTACCTACCAACTATTTTATTTCCATGGTGCCTTTCTTCTCTTTTTTTGCGTTACTTTTCCGTTCCTTTATTTTTCCTAAACATCTTTTCTTTCAACTATTACATTCAATCTGCCACTTTTTTCCCTTTTAAAAAAATATATATTTCGTGTCTCCTCAACTCATTCTTTTTCCCAACAAATATTTTTTTCCCATGATGCCTTTTCTTCTCTTTTTTAGCGCTACTTTTCCATTACTATATTTTCCCTATCATTTTTCTTTAAACTATTACATTCAATTTGTAACTTTTTTTTCCCTCTAAGACATTATATTCGTGTCTTCTTCTCTACTCGATTATTTTTCCTACAAACTATCAAACTATTTTTTTTCCATGAATGCTTTCCTTTCCTTCTCTTTTTTTGCGTTT
>JACEEZ010019068.1:67500-70000 GCA_016584305.1 Chionoecetes opilio | reverse complement strand
GGACAGAGAGAGATGAGACGAGAAGGAGGGAGGGAGACGAGTGAGAGAGAGAGAGGAGGGATGGAGAGAGAGAAAGAGAGACGATAATGTAAAACAAAATGAATAGTTGAATTTATAAATAAATAAATAAGAGATAAAAAAGACAGTAAAAATACAACCCCCTCCCTAAAAAACTAAAACAAAAAACTACAAAACCAGTGACAGCGAAAGGGAAACCCAAACTAACTTACGCCACGTAAATATCCAAAACATACCACCACCACCACCACCTCTACCACCCTTACTACCACCCACCACCACCACACCACCACTCACCTTGATATAGGAGACAGGCGGCAGCGATTTCTGAGAGTTAGCGTGTTGCGTGGACAGCGTGAGGAGAGAGGTCACGCCTAATGTCACTCTGGCGGGCACGGCTTCGGGTCGGATCCAAAAACTGATCCACGACATGATGACAATGAGACAAGTTGGGATGTAGGTGTGGAAGAGATAGTAACCCAGGCGTCTCTTGAAGGTGAATACTATCTCCAGACACGTGAAATTACCTGTAAATAAAGATAACAAGAACATCAGAACATACAAACATGAGAAAATAAGAACATAAGAACATGAGAATATAAGAACATAAGAACATAAGAACATGAGAAAATAAGAACATAAGAACATGAGAATATAAGAACATAAGAACATGAGAATATAAGAACATAAGAACATGAGAATATAAGAACATAAGAACATAAGAACATGAGAAAATAAGAACATAAGAACATGAGAATATAAGAACATAAGAACATAAGAACATGAGAAAATAAGAACATAAGAACATGAGAATATAAGAACATAAGAACATGAGAATATAAGACATAAGAACATGAGAATATAAGAACATAAGAACTGAGAATATAAGACATAAGAACATGAGAAAATAGAACAATAAAAACATGAGAAAATAAAAACATACAAATGAGAATATAAGAACATAAGAACATGAGAATATAGAACTAAGACATGAGAATATAAGAACATAAGAACATAAGAACATGAGAAAATAAGAACATAAGAACATGAGAAAATAAGAACATAAGAACATGAGAATATAAGAACATAAGAACATGAGAAAATAAGAACATAAGAACATGAGAATATAAGAACATAAGAACATGAGAATATAAGAACATAAGAACATGAGAAAATAAGAACATGAGAATATAAGAACATAAGAACATGAGAAAATAAGAACATAAGAACATGAGAATATAAGAACATAAGAACATAAGAACATGAAAAAATAAGAACATAAGAACATAAGAACATAAGAACATGAGAAAATAAGAACATAAGAACATGAGAATATAAGAACATAAGAACATGAGAAAATAAGAACATAAGAACATGAGAAAATAAGAACATAAGAACATGAGAATATAAGAACATAAGAGCATGAGAAAATAAGAACATAAGAACATGAGAAAATAAGAACATAAGAACATGAGAATATAAGAACACAAGAAAATAAGGAAGCTACAAAAGGCAGTGAGACCTACACGGGAGATTTAGTAAGAGAGAGAAAAATACCACACCTGTAAAGATATGATTTGATTGATTAAATGTCCCGTTACTTGTACGTGTAAAAATTTGCGTGGTTTTATATTTTAAGAAAATTTATCTAGAAATTAGTTTTTTGGCGTCTTTTGAAGGTGAATACTATCTCCAGACACGTGCAATTACCTGTTAATAAAGATATGAGTTGGTTAATTGACTATTCGGTTAGCTGTTAGCGTTAAAATTTGCGTTTTATTTTAAATTTTAGAAAGTTTATCTAGAAATTAGTTTTTTGGCGTCTTTTGAAGGTGATTACTTTCTCCAGACACGTGAAATGACTTGTAAAGATATGATTTGATTGATAAAATGTCCCGTTACTTGTACGTGTAAAAATTGGCGTGGTTTTATATTTTTAGAAAGTTTATCTAGAAATCAGTTGTTTTTTGGCGTCTTTTGAAGGTGAATACTATCTCCAGACACGTGAAATTACCTGTAAAGATAGACAATAAGAACATAGAACATAAGAACATAAAAAATAAGGATGATACAAAAGGCATTGAGACCTACACGTGGTACTTCCTGTAGATATGAATTGATTGGTTGAATATTCGGTTCCTGTTTGTGTTAAAAATTTGCGTAGTATTTTGGTTTTTAGAAAGTTTGTCTAGGAATGTATTTTCGTCTGTTTGCTTATTTGTGTTTTGTTAATGTGAAAAGGAAGGAAGGAAGGAAGGAAGGAAGGAAGGAAGGAAGGAAGGAAGGAAGGAAGGAAGGAAGGATGAAAAGAATGCAAGGTAGGAGGAAAGGTAGGAAAGAAGGCAGTAAAGAAGGAAGGAAGGAAGGGAACGAGGAAATTAATGTAGGAAAAAAGAAAGAAATATAGAAGAAAGAAAGGAAAGAGGGACATACACACACACACACAGACACACACACACACACACACACACACACACACACA
>JACEEZ010019068.1:60000-62500 GCA_016584305.1 Chionoecetes opilio | reverse complement strand
GTTGTCTCAGAAATACAGGAGAATAACATTATGAGAAAAGTGTGATATGATTACATTAGGGAAATATCAGTCATGGATTTATCTGGATTTCTTCTTTTTTAGATTTTTTGGATTATCATGGATTATCATTATGAAATCATGTTCTTTTTTACATCGAAGTTCTTGAATAGTTAGTTTTTACCTCCTCTGTTATGCTTCCTTCCTTCCTCCCTTCCTCCCTTCCTTCCTTCCTTTCTTTCTTTCTTTCTTTCTTTCTTTCTTTCTTTCTTTCTATCTTTCTTCCTTCCTTCCTTCCTTCCTTCCTTCCTTCCTATGAATTAAGTTCTATGTTGTTACAGGCACTAAAATCGTTCCTCACTGCTAGATAACTTGAAGCTCAGAGCACGAAATGAGACGAAAGTCTCCTTTATGTGGGAAACGGTATGTGGGAGCGGATGCTACGAATATTCCAGTAGAGGATAGAGAGTGTGATGAGATAAGCGGGTGATCATAGTTAGGATGACAGCCTCTGGTATTGAGAAGTTAGGAGTATCAGGGATATGAGCCGTGAGGTAAGGAGCGGCGGCGCTGAGCTGTGTCCCTCGCCTTGTGGTGACAACAGGAAAGTGAGTGATAACAGATCCTGCCCGCGGGATGGTTTCTGTGGAGATGCTGAACGCCACACTCTGTTTTGGTTATACTTTCGTCGTAAGAGACCCAAAACAGGTACTCAGTGAATGCTTACATACAAGTAGATATTTCCTGAAGCTTCATTCTGCTTGAACTTACGTGTTTTCATGAAAAGACGATTTTTAAAGATTGAGTTTTCAAGTATTCAATTGTTTTGCCAATATTTTCATCAAGTGCAGAAAAATAAAATGATAAACTACATTTTTTATTAAGAACAGTTTCAGTTGTTGTATTGAAGGGTAATTCTGATATGTTCCGAAGAAGTACAGAGAATTTACGGTAAATGATAGATCATTCAGGCTCAAAGAGCAGAGGATGTGAGATGCGCGAGAGACATCTGGCGGCTTAGCTTTGAAAACTCCTCATTATCCTCGAGGGCGGGGGAGTAGTCACCCTCGGAATCAAGATCACCCTCGAGGGCGGGGGAGTGTTCACCCTCAGAATCAAGATCACCCTCGAGGGCGGGGGAGTGTTCACCCTCACAATCAAGATCACCCTCGAGGGCGGGGGAGTGTTCACCCTCAGAATCAAGATCACCCTCGAGGGCAGGGGCTTGACGGCGTCCACGGCGCCGCTGCTCAGCACCGTGGTGACGCTCGAGGTCACTTTGAGTCTGGAACTTTTGGTGCCCATTTCTGTTTTCTTAAGGAAATTTAAAGATATTGACCGCAAGTTTATAGGAGAGAGGATGTATGTATGTATGTATGTATGTATGTATGTATATATGTATGTATGTATGTATGTATGTATGTATGTATGAGAGGATGTATGTATGTATGTTTTTAGGAGAAGGGAATACATAGAAGTGACATTTTCCTAACACCTACATTAATCAAGGCTTTTATATGTCCTACTCCTTCATAAAAACACCTGACCAACTTCTATTATTCATTACAGCTGTGTTTAAAGAGTGTATAAATATCTAAAATTTATTGTAATTTGAAGTACCTACAAATGTTGGTCATAATTATATCCAAAACAACTTTTTTTTTTCTTTCTTCTGCAGAGTTTTTTTAATTTAGTTTTTATTCTGGTGGTGAAATTCATTGGAAGAATATCTCAAATTATTGCTATTGACAGTACAAAATAATTAATGTTGGTCATAATTATATCGCAAAAAATAAAAAATTTGTTAAGTTTTTCTTCTACAGTTTTTTTTTTTTATTTAGTTTTTATTCTGGTGGTGAAATTTACTCGGAAGAATATCTAAAATTATCGTTATTGAAAGTACAAAAAATAATTAATGTCGGTCATAATCATAATTTTATCTACGTATAACAACTTTTTTTTCTCTTCTTCCCCGTAGTTTTCATTTCGTATTTTCTGCTGGTAGTGAAATTTACATGGAAGAATATCTAAAATTATTAATATTGAAAGTACAAAATCTTGGTCATAATTATATCGAAAACAACTATTTTTTTCATTTTTCTGCCACAGTTTTCATTTCGTTTTTTTCTGTTGGTGAAATTTACTTGGAAGAATATCTAAAATTATTGATATTGCCAGTACAAAATAATTAATGTTGGTCAGAATCATATCGAAAACAATTCTTAATCGTTTTGTTTTTCTTCCACAGTTCGCATTTCGTTTTTCTCCTGGTGGTTAAATTTACTTGGAAGAATATCTAAAATTATCGTTATTGCAAGTACAAAATAATTAATGTCGGTCATAATCATATAAAAAACAACTCATTTTTATTTAGTTTTTTTATCCACGTAGTTTTCATTTCGTTTTTCTGCTGGTGGTGAAATTTACTTGGAAGAATATCTAAAATTATCGTTATTGAAAGTACAAATATTAATCTTGGTCACAATTATATCGAAAACAACTA
>JACEEZ010019068.1:50000-55000 GCA_016584305.1 Chionoecetes opilio | reverse complement strand
GAACGTAATTTCCATTCTAATTTAGCCACCATTACACAATTTCCATTAAATATACCATTATTTTATAGATATGACCTGTTTATTATCCTTGTCCACTAGCTAAGTTGTGTTTTGCAATTATATGGCTAACAACAGACGATTTTATATTGGAGAGGAAAGATCTGGGCGTAAAGGGTTTAATTAATTACACCAGCCGATCAGCTTCTTTTTTGGCATGGTAGATAAATGATAGATAATAAAGGAAGATTAGGAGGGATAAAAGGAAGTAAATATAGGGAAAGAACAGGTGACAGAATAGATCTTGCCGAGGAAAAAAAAGAAAATGGGTGAAAATAAAAGGGAAACAGGTTATAACTGGATGAAAGGAAAGGAAAAGAGGACGTGAGTACTTGAGGTAAGATCCTGACTGATTTACTGACTGGTTAACTGACTAACTGACTGATTTTGACTTATTTTATTTATGGAATAGACCCTGAATGTACTGACTGATTGACTGACTGACTGACTGGCTAACTGATTGATTTTGACTTAGTTTATTTGTGGATTGACCCTGAGTGTACGGACTGATTTATTGACTGACTGACTGACTGACTGACTGGTTGACCGAAAGATTGGACTGAACTGATACATTGATTGACTGGTGGGCTGATGGACTGACAAACTAATGAACTGTTACATAAATGAACTGAATGACTACACTAGTAACTCACAAATAATTAATAAACTGTCTCGTGAATTGGTTGACTAACTACCCTATTCACCCATTAACTGATTACAACACTAACTAATACAGAGACAAACACACACTAACCACCTTTATCAATTACCAGACGAAAAAAATGATAATGATAATAATAATGATAACAATAATAACAATAATAATAATAATAATAATAATAATAATAATAATAATAATAATAATAATAATAATAATAATAATAATAATAATAATAACAAAACTAATGGACGAACTAAGCTTACCTGTTGAATACACTTGAGTGCAATCCCCTGTGAACTTCTTAACGAGGTCCAGTTGGGGCAGTTCGATGTTTTTGTCCACGACGAGAGGCACTTCAGGCTCCCAGATGAAGACCAGATCGTCTGTCGTGTGGGAAACTGTGGAAAAAAGATGTCATTGGATTGTAGAAGGAAAAAACTAACTAACTGTAGGAGGAAATAAAGTGAAAGTAGTTAAAATTGAAGCCATTGTGCTTGAGAAGGAAAAGATGTAGGTAACTGTACGAAGAAAAAAATGAAAGTAGATAAAATAAAGAAGCCATTGGATTGGAGAAGAAAAAAAAAGGTAATATGAAGACAACATTTTGAGTAGATAAAAAAAAGAAGGTAACTGTAGGACGAAAAAATTGAAAGTAGATAAGAAAAAAAAGGTAACTAAGAAAAAAGTAAAAGTAGAAAAAAGGTAACTAAGAAAAAAGTAAAAGTAGAAAAAAAAGTAACTAAGAAAAAAGTAAAAGTAGAAAAAAGGTAACTAAGAAAAAAGTAAAAGTAGAAAAAAAGGTAACTAAGAAAAAAGTAAAAGTAGAAAAAAAGGTAACTAAGAAAAAAGTAAAAGTAGAAAAAAAGGTAACTAAGAAAAAAGTAAAAGTAGAAAAAAAGGTAACTAAGAAAAAAGTAAAAGTAGAAAAAAATGTAACTAAGAAAAAAGTAAAAGTAGAAAAAAGGTAACTAAGAAAAAAGTAAAAGTAGAAAAAAGGTAACTAAGAAAAAAGTAAAAGTAGAAAAAAAGGTAACTAAGAAAAAAGTAAAAGGAGAAAAAAAGGTAACTAAGAAAAATGTAAAAGTAGAAAAAAAAGGTAACTAAGAAAAAATTAAAGTAGAAAAAAAGGTAACTAAGAAAAAAGTAAAAGTAGAAAAAAAGGTAACTAAGAAAAAAGTAAAAGTAGAAAAAAGGTAACTAAGAAAAAAGTAGTAGAAAAAAAGGTAACTAAGAAAAAAGTAGAAGTAGAAAAAAAGGTAACTAAGAAAAAAGTAAAAGTAGAAAAAAAAGGTAACTAAGAAAAAAGTAAAAGTAGAAAAAAAGGTAACTAAGAAAAAAGTAAAAGTAGAAAAAAAGGTAACTCAGAAAAAAGTAAATGTAGAAAAAAAGGTAACTAAGAAAAAAGTAAAAGTAGAAAAAAGGTAACTAAGAAAAAAGTAAAAGGAGAAAAAAAAGTAACTAAGAAAAAAGTAGAAGTAGAAAAAAGGTAACTAAGAAAAAAGTAAAAGTAGAAAAAAGGTAACTGAGAAAAAAGTCAAAGTAGAAAAAAAGATAACTAGGAATATAGAAGTGCAAATAGATAAAAAAAAAATAAAGATAACTGTAGGACGAAAAAGTGAGAGTAGATAAAAAAAAAAGGAAGATAACTGAAGGAAGAATAAGAGAAAGTAGATATTTTTGTGAAGGGAAAAAATGGAAGAATATAAGGTCACGAGGAAAAAAAGTTACGGTGACAAGGTAAATACTGTGAAGAGAGGAATAAACGAAGGCTTAGTGAAGAGAGAGGAATAAACGAAGGATTAGTGAAGAAGAGAGGAATAAACGAAGGATTAGTGAAGAGAGAGGAATAAACGAAGGATTACTGAAGAGAGAGGAATAAACGAAGGATTAGTGAAGAAGAGAGGAATAAACGAAGGATTAGTGAAGAGAGAGGAATAAACGAAGGATTACTGAAGAGAGAGGAATAAACGAAGGATTAGTGAAGAAGAGAGGAATAAACGAAGGATTAGTGAAGAGAGAGGAATAAACGAAGGATTACTGAAGAGAGAGGAATAAACGAAGGATTAGTGAAGAGAGAGGAATAAACGAAGGATTAGTGAAGAGAGAGGAATAAACGAAGGATTAGTGAAGAGAGAGGAATAAACGAAGGATTAGTGAAGAAGAGAGGAATAAACGAAGGATTAGTGAAGAGAGAGGAATAAACGAAGGATTACTGAAGAGAGAGGAATAAACGAAGGATTAGTGAAGAGAGAGAAATAAACGAAGGCTTAGTGAAGAGAGAGGAATAAACGAAGGATTAGTGAAGAGAGAGGAATAAACGAAGGATTAGTGAAGAGAGAGGAATAAACGAAGGATTAGTGAAGAGAGAGGAATAAACGAAGGATTAGTGAAGAGAGAGGAATAAACGAAGGATTAGTGAAGAGAGAGGAATAAACGAAGGATTAGTGAAGAGAGAGGAATAAACGAAGGATTACTGAAGAGAGAGGAATAAACGAAGGATTAGTGAAGAGAGAGGAATAAACGAAGGATTACTGAAGAAGAGAGAGGAATAAACGAAGGCTTAGTGAAGAAGAGAGGAATAAACGAAGGATTAGAGGGGATAAAAGGAGGTAAATAAAGGGAAAGAACAGGTGACAGAATATATATTACTGAGGAAATAAAGAAAATGGGTGAAAATAAAAGGAAAATGGTGTCATTACTGGATGAAAGGAAAGTAAAATGAAAGGAATGGAAAGGAGATTAAGAGGGAACAGGAAGGGGTTATAGGGAAATTAGGGAGATTAGAAAGAATATATTGGTTGTGATAAGAGAAGAAAGGGATTATTATGAGGGGAAAGAGGAGGGAGGAAAGAGAAGAAGTTAGAGAGAGTAAAGGGTGGAAGAAAAGGAGGACTAAAAAGGAAAAATAAAAGAAGGGATAGAAGGAAATAAAATAAATAAATAGAAGGAATGAAGAGAAATAAGTGGGAAATAAAGTAAAAGGAGAATTAAAGGACGAAGAAATGGATCATTATGAGGGGAAAGAGGAGAAGTGGAGGAGAGAAAGGAAAGTTAGAAAGGGAGGAAAAGGTGGAAGAAGAGGTGGAATAAAGAGGAATAAGTGGGAGACTAAAGAAAAAGGAGAATTTAGGGACGAAAAAGGAGAATTTGAAAGAGGAGGTGAGTGGAGGAAGGAAAAGAAAGTTAGAAAGGGAGGAAAAGGTGGAAGAAAAGGAGGAATAAAAAGGAATATGTGGGAAACTAAATTAAAAGGAGAATTAAGAGACGAAAAAGGAGAATAATTTGCAAGAGGAGAATTTTGCAAGCCCTTTTTTGAGTGGAAGAAAGAAAGGAAAGTTAGAAAGGGAGTAAAAGGTGGAAGAAAAGGAGGAATAACGAGGAATACGTGGGAAACTAAATTAAAAGGAGAATTTAATAACGAAAAAGGAGAATAATTTGAAAGAGGAGGTGAGTGAAGGAAGGAAAAGAAAGTTAGAAAGGGAGTAAAAGGTGGAAGAAGAGAAGGAATAAAGAGGAATAAGTGGGAGACTAAAGAAAAAGGAAAATTTGGGGACGAGAAAAAGAGAATAATTTGCAAGAGGAGAATTTTGAAAGTCCTTTTTTGAGTGGAGGAAATAAAGGAAAGACTTAGAAAGGAAGTAAAAGGTGGATGAAAAGGAGGAATAACGAGGAATAAGTGGGAAAATATAGAAAAAGGAAAATTTAGGGACGAAAAAGGAGAATAATTTGAAAGAGGAGATGAGTGGAGGATAAAATAGGGAAGTTAGAAAGTTAGTAAAAGATAAAAGAAAAAGAGGAATAAAGAGGAATAGGTGAAAAACTAAAGTAAAAGGAGAATTAAAGGACGAGAAAAGGAGAAAAATGGAAGGATTCAGAAGGATTGGGGGATAAGTAAGGGAAGGAAGCAGAGGATTAGGGGTAAATAGAGGATTAGGATAAGCTGTGGTGTGAAAATTTGAGTAGGAAGAGGATAAGGAAGAGGAAGGAAAGAGGAAGAGGAGGAGGCATATCAAGGAAGAGAAATTTAGAGATAATAGAAAATACTATAGAAAATTATGAATATTAAAAAAAAATTATCAAAAGGAAATGTGAAACTGAAAATTAAGGAAAAAAAACCATTAAAGAACAAAACAAATGGAAAAAATTAACGAAGAAAAAATGTGAAAACTGGAAAAATAAGAATATAGAGAGAAAAAAATAAAATAAAATAAGGCTTAAGGGAAAAAATAATGAAAGAAAAGAATGCACAAGAGAAAAAGAAAGAAAAAAAGGAGAAAAGGAA
>JACEEZ010019068.1:42500-45000 GCA_016584305.1 Chionoecetes opilio | reverse complement strand
TAACTACCTCTAAAAGTTAACCAGGCAAGTCACACCTACAACTCTTTAACAAAACTTCTCAAAACACAATGCTTTTTCTTCCTTTCAACACGTAACAGTCAACACAGACACCTCAGCACACTTAAAACACCTTGAAAACAAAGATAAAAACATAACTCCCTCTAAAAGTTAACCAGGGAAGTCACAGCTACAACTCTTTACAAAAACTTACAAAAACACAATGTCTTTACTCCCTTCCAACACGTACTAGTCAACACAAACACCTCAGCACATTTAAAAAAACACAAAAAACAAAGGTAAATAAATAACTACCTTTAAAAGTTAACCAGGGAAGTCACAGCTACAAACAACTATTTACCAAAACTTCTCAACAACTCTTCACCAAAACTTACAAAAACAAGGTGTCTTTACTCCCGTCCAACACGTAACAATCAACACAAACACCTCAGCACACTTAAAAACACCAAAAAACCAGGTAAAAACATAAATACCTCTAAAAGTTAACCAGCCACGTCACAGCTAATATCAGTCACTAAACACTAAACCCTGTGAACATTGCCAGCACAGCCTTATTGGTAGCACTCGTAAATTAGATCCATAACGAGTGTATGTACGTCAGCCTTTCATAAACGAGGAAAACAGAGAGACTAACATCACAACCCCTTACCAGGAGGGTTCGCGACAACAAAGACTCTGGTTACTCCGCCCACTTCCCTTCTTACTGCTCCCTCAAGAACCTGTCTGAGGCTGGGTGTCATATAACTAAATTGCCTCTCACTGCAATGGATCTCTTCTGCTTCCTACCTACTTCTCAGAACGCCACAGTACGTTTTATTTTTATTTTTCTTATCTCCTTTCTTATTTACTCGTTTTTGTAGCAGTTTACTTACTCAGATAGTTTCGTTATATATTTGTTGTTTGTTAGTATTTGTTTACAGTATGAAATTAAGTAGGCAGAGCAAGGACATTTAAGAATACATTAGAAGAATTTTATAGTAGAGTAGAAAATGCAAGAAAAAGACAAAATTAACACAGATAATTATTGTAGAGTAAAAAAAAAGCAAAAAAAAGAACATCAATAGACTGAAGTAAGGCAAGGAAAACACAAAATTTGAAAGAAATAAAAATTCTTCCTCCTGAATTTTTTAACTTTACTTTTTTTCTACCATTAAAGAGTAATATAATTAACGAATAACACACTCCACTAACTCTAACCCACTCTAACTCAAACTATACGTAAAGCTAACCTATTTTGACCCACGCTAACCTAACCTAACCTACTTAAAATCACTCTAAAACCCAACCCATTAAAACTAACTTAAACATATCATAAACCATAACTACTTAAACTAACCTATTCTGACCCACTCTAACCTAAACTAACCTATTTTGACCCACTCTAACCTAACCTAACCAACTAAAGACCACTCTAAAACCCACCCATTATAATTCACGTAAGCTCATCTTAAACCATAACTACTAAAACTAATTCATTTTAACCTTATTCTATTCTTAGCACTCTAACCTAACCTGAACTATTAAAAACCACTCTAAAACCCACTCATTAAAACTCACGTAAACTCATCATAAATCATAACTATTAAAACTCACGTCAATTCATCATAAACCATAACTATTAAAACTCACATAAACTCATTATAAACCATAACTATTAAAACTCACGTCAATTCATCATAAACCATAACTATTAAAACTCACGTCAACTCATCATAAACCATAACTATTAAAACTCACATAAACTCATTATAAACCATAACTATTAAAACTCACGTAAACTCATCATAAACCATAACTATTAAAACTCACGTAAACTCATCATAAACCATATAAAAAACCCACATATTCCTACCCCATCTCTTGGCCTCTCTGTCTGTATACTCACGGTTCTCAATCTTCATGTGTTTCATCACTAAAACATACTCTTAAACCCACCCATTAAACTCACGTAAACTGATCATAAACCATAATATACACCCACATATCCCTATCCTATCTCTTGGCCTTAATTGGCTCATGACATAATCTAACCTAACCAAAACAAAGCCACTCTTAAACCCAATTACGTAAACACATCAAAAAGCATATCATAAACCTACATAGAATTATTTGACTCAGTCCCTGTCTACCCAAATCCCATCTTTTGGCCACTTTGTCTCTATACTCACGGCTCTCAATCTTCATGTGGCACTCTTGGGTGTCGTGTGGGTAGAGTTGGAAGTTCATGGCGCAGGATAGTACCAGCGTCAGTCTGCCAGGAGAAAGGGACAGTCCTGTTAGTGAGACGTGACTCGCTCAATGATGAAGACAGGAGTTGGTGGTGGATTTTATATTTTTTCAGTTTTTATTTTTGTTTTCTCTTTCTCTCGTTTTTCCAGAAAGTGTATTGCTTCGTTAGTTTTATTCGTTTGTTATATTTGTTTTGTTGTTTGTGTTGGATGTGGTGTGTCTGCTTTTTGTTTTTGTTTTGATGTGGTGGTGG
>JACEEZ010019068.1:30000-37500 GCA_016584305.1 Chionoecetes opilio | reverse complement strand
ATACATAGCGTATGTGTAACCTATAAGTAACCTATCACTAACTTATATATAACTTATGACAGCGTATCACAGCGTATAGCCAGCGTTCTCGACTTATGCCCAACGTATGAGTAACTTATGAGAAACCTATGCGCAGCGCGCTCGGCGTGTTGCCGACAATCACGTGACGTTCTGCATAAATACGGCGCCGATCTCTACAGTACTGCATTCATAGTAAGCGATCTATCAACATCAACGTGGAACCCAATAAAACGAAGAAGACAGCAACCAAGAAGTCTGCCAGGAGCCGAGGTAGAGGCAAGAAAAACACATCTACACCATCATCCGCCGATCCACCTGCCCATGATCTCCCTGTTGTGCCCCAAGCCGGCCGCTCGGAGTTATATACAGGGACCGCAAAACGCTGACAAAACGCCAATAATACGCTAGTTATACGGTAGAAACACGTTCAATAAGCTACTCCATCGTCAGACATACGTCTAATACGTCTGAATACGTCAATATGTGTTGCAGGTACGTCAGATATAGGTTAGAAGTAAGTTACTCATAGGTTATCAATAAGTTAGCTGTACGGTACACCTTCATGCCAACGTATCACGATGTATTGAGTAACCTACCTCTAACGTATTTAACGTATGTCTAGCGTATGTCTAGCGTATGTCTAACCTATGAAGAGGACGTCGGCATACGCCCAAAATTTTTGTGCATGCACAAAAATTTATTTCGGTCTCTGCGTACAACAACGTATGCCAGCTTAATACCAGCGTGCTTTTAACGTATACAACTTATACCAAACCTACCCCTAACTTATGTCAACGTACACAAGCGTGTTGGTGAAAATTCACATACGTCGGCATAAGTTACTGCTATACGTTATAGTGTGACTGCGCCATATGTGTGTGTGTGTCTGTCTGTTTTGGGTAGCCGAAACTGTAAATTCAATTTTGATGAGAGTAGGCTCAAAAAATCGAAAAATAAATCATAGGTGGTAAGCGGCTTAGTTCCATGTCGATTGAATAATTTTGAAGCTTTTATTTTGGGCTAAAAACACTTTTAGGAGTATAGATTACAGGAAAAACTCTGCGGTAACGTCTTGCCGCATTCCACAAATTCAGTAGACTCATGGACTTACGTTTGTGTGTGAGTGTGTGTTGGAATCACACGGAACACAAAGGGTTGGAATCACACTGAACGTGGTCTACCCCGAGGCACTTTGACCAGTGACCAACGACAGCAACAACACGATTGGAGTTTGCAATCACATGTTGTCTAATATATACTACCACTACAAACATCAATACATGGGTCCGAAGGGCCCACAAGCACTTGTAACATCTATAAGTTAACGATATATTTCCCTGTTTTATCTTATTTTTTCTCATAGCGTTGGACGTTTTTATTTATTTTTATTAAGCCCACTTTTAATGACTTTGCGTTAGTTACGTTAGCAAGTCGCAATAACATCGACAAACCACCGATACATTTCACTGTTTATATATTTTCCTTCCTAGTGTTGGTTTCATGGGTGTGGAACGCGCGTCTCAAATCTCTCTCTCTCTCTCTCTCTCTCTCTCTCTCTCTCTCTCTCTCTCTCTCTCTCTCTCTCTCTCTCTCTCTCTCTCTCTCTCTACAGTACATGTAAAGCTCATTAACTACACATTGCATCATTCCGCTCATCCCCCAAACGTGTGTTGTCATAAGCTCAGTCTCAGTGGTCCCAATATTTGCGTCAGCTTTCGAGGTACAAGCTGGTCGAAACACCCACACACAATATATATTATATTATATAACAATTAATATAGTATATTATTGTAAAACAATATTATTGTAAAGTAGCAAGTTGTCATGAATGGAAAAGTTTCAGATAGGATGGGTGTTATTGTGTGCAATGGTAAAAGTCTTGTCAGTAAAGTAAAAACTCAGGTTATAATAGTTCATGATATGCAGATAAGACAGGCTATAAAATAGAATGCAGTGATAAGATGTGTCCACGAGGGACACGTGTGTGGTGCGGGCAGGAGTCTGTGATGACACACGTGGCAGACACACGTGGCAGTGTTGGCCGCTGGAATGTTTTGAGGCAGGTGTGACCCCCAGTGTTGCACGTTGTGCTGCTATGCTTCCCATCGCGTGTGCGCGTGCGTCACAGTTACAGGTACAGCACAACGCTATGTCCTGCAGGTGGTCGCCGAGACCTGTGGTGTGAGACACACGGTCAGGGCCGCTGTAGCCCACCTGACTGTCTGTCCTGGCCTTTGTCTGTGTGTGTACGCCATGGCAGTGACCTGCTGAGAGCCGCGCGCTACTCACGTCAGCACTCCATCTCCTGCTGCTGCTGGAGTGGAGATGCCAGACAGAGGCACGTCTGTTGCGTCTCATGTTCCTGCAACAACACCCAAGACTGCAGGAAGACGTGCGGTGCGGTGCAGGTGTTGTGTTCAGTGCCACGCGTGGGCGGCATGGGTGAGCCACACACACACACACACATACACACACACACACACACATACATACACACACAGTGTGTGTGTGTGTGTGTGTGTGTGTGTGTGTGTGTGTGTGTGTGAGAGAGAGAGAGAGAGAGAGAGAGAGAGGGGGAGAGAGAAGGAGGAGAGAGAAAAGGGGAAGGGGAAGGAGAGAGGAGGGGGGAGAAGAGGGGGAAGAGGGAGGTTATTGCTGCTACTTATTTGGGACCAAAAAATTAAGTGTTGTTTAAGGGGGAAACGCCCAAGAACAGTAATGGGGTGGAGAGAGAGGGGAGAGAGAGAGAGAGAGAGAGAGAGAAAAGAGAGAGGGGAGAGAGAGAAGAGAAAAGGAGAGGACGAGAGAAAAGAGAAGGAGAGAGAGAGAGAGAGGGGGAGGGGAGAGAGAGAACGTCTTGGTGGTGGGGCGACCTAAACCAACACCGGGAAACCCGCTTTGCCTATGAGAGCCTCCTCACTGTGCAGGGCTTGCCCGGACCACGGGACCTTCCCTACACACGGGGGGGGGGGGGACACGGGAAACCCTGTAATTTTGGGGGACCTCCAGGGGGACATCTCTGCTTTCCCCCAGCTGGATTGTGGGAAAGCTCTGACCCACGCTGTTTAACACAGATAGATATAGGCGTGGCTCGGGACGAGGCCCCCTTTCCCGTACTGTCTGGTTGTGGGATAAGGCGGACGGGGCCTCCTTGCGCCGGGGCCCCTTGAGCCCACACGGCGTGGGGTACTTTCCCGGGCGGGAGGGGCGGATAATATGTCGCGAGCCCTTACTTAAAGGGCCTCCGGGCCCTTCAGGGACGCCATGTCCCACACCGCGCCCAAACACCACCAAGCCCACGGATCGGGCCAAAGGGTTTTTGGCTACCTTTGCCGTTTTTTTCGGGCCGGGGGCCAAGTATCAGCGGGCCCTCCGCTTCAAGGGGAAAAACCCGACTCGGGCAACAAGGACCTGCCCCCGGGGGGCCTGCAGGAGGATGGTGGTTTTTCCAGCAAATGGGCCAAAAAAAAGTGGGAGGAGGACTTGCGCCGAAAAAACTACAAAGGCCCGGGCGGGGGAAACAAAAATTTTTGGGGGCCCCTGGTTAAGGAAAAACGGGGAATAAAGCCGCCAAGTTTTTAAATTTCCCTCCCCTCACCAAGCAGGACGGAAAACAGCGGCTGTCAGCAGCAAGGAAAAGGGCTCAGCTGCTGGCTAATCTTTCTCTGCAAAGATGAAGGGGAGGCCCCCGGCACCCCCCCTCGCTGGGGGGCGGGCATTTGTAAAGAGACAGCCACAAGGTGGAGGTGACGCAGGCGAGGTCGAGCATTCCTGCGAGGGCTCGACACCAAAAAACCCAAACTGGCCCTGTTTAAACTTTAAAGCCCGCATTTTTTTTAAAACAGTTTTCCCCCGGGGGAGGGGCCCTTGCCCCTCTACCACAGTCTTCACTCCTGCCGCGGGAAAAAACATCGGGCCTTCAGCGGGGAAAGGGAAAGTTTTCGGGGTTGGTTTCCCTTTCAAAAGGGGGTTTCCCAGGATCTGACCCCCAAAAAAAACTACAGGTCATCCCCTTTGCTGTCTGTGGGGGGAAAATGTTCGAGAGGATCGTGGCAGAGGTAAAACTGTCGTCGCCTCAGCCGACAAACTACCCCTCTCGGAAAAACAGTTTGGGTTCAGACCTGGACGGTCCCCCTTGACCCCTGATGCTTCTAACCCCAAAAGGGGAGGGGCGCCCTGGGTGACGGCCCCGGACACTGTCGTGGTGGGCCTTTACATAGCGGGGGGGCCTTTGAAAAAAGGGTTTTGGCACGGAGGCCTTCTGAAAAAAATCCCAAACCCAAAAAGGGATCCAGGGTAAACTCCTGCCCGCTCCTGGGGGGACTAAATGCAGGGAAAGAACCCCCCAGGTGTCGTTAACAGGCAGGCCTCTGAGCCCTGCCAGTGGAAAACATCAGTCCCCCCAGGGCTCTGTGTGGGGCCAGTAATGTGGGAAAATCCCACTTTTGGGCCCCATCTTCTCCCCGCAGCTGCCCCGAAATCTCGGCTTACGCTGATGTTGTACTCTCTCCTGCCCTCCCCCGGACCTGACAGTGGGCGGCTGCCCGATGGGGGTCAATCAGGGAGCCCGAGTGTTTATTTCAGGAGGGGGGACCCCGTTGCAGGTGAACTTTGCTCCGGAGAAGACAAAAAGGCAATTTGGGGGTTTCTCGGTCCCCCACGCCGGGCCAGTAGTGGGGGGGAGGCTGCGGTTTGGTGGCGTTCCTTCCCACTCCAGGAAGCCGCAAAAGGGTTTGGGGAGTAGAGGTGGACCCAAAAGCTAAGGTTTTTGGGCGGGGGCCCCAACAAAAACATTGCAAAAAAAAGGGCCCCACACAGGGTCTTCCCTGCCCAAGGGTAGCCAGATTTCCCCGACAGGGGGGGAAGCTCCCCTTTCTCTATAAGGGCCCCGATACGGCTTACTTAGAGTACGCCGCCCCCCTCCTGGATGTCGTGTGCAGCCCTCGCACACTCGGGGCTGGACAGGGATCCGCGTCGAACCCTGCGGGCGGTGGATGCTGCAGGGGCCCCCCGACCCCCCCGCCCTTTCGAGCCCGGGAGTCCTCCGACTCACTGGAAAAAACCGCAGGGGTGCGCGGCGCTTGTGGTATTCCACAAGGCACAGGTTTCAGGGGGTGCAAAACTGGCGGGTTTCGACAGCCTCCGAGAGTCGCCCCGCCCAAGCACGAGAACGGTGGGTTAATGTGGGAGCAGTGGAGGGGCCGCGTTCCCGTGCAAGCCAGCACCAACGAAACTTTGTGGGCCGGCCCTTTTCCAGGATGTGGAACATTTTCACGGCCCCCCTTCCCTCACATCCAGGAAAATGAACAAACAAAGTGTAAAGTTTGGGGGCCAATCGGTTTTGGGGAATGTTGAAAACCCACCCCGCTTTGGGGTAGTGATACTGTGACACAGTGAAAAGCAACAGTGCCTCAACAAAAACCCCTTTTGTGATGCATAAAAAGATATAATGTTAGTTTTTTTGGGTCTTTTTATTTTTTTTGGGAAATTGCCTTTTAAGGGTAGGGAGCCATGACAGTGCAACCCTTTTGGGGTTTAGATATTTGATTTTGGGTTAAAAAAAAAAAAAAAAAAAAAAAAAAAAAAAAAAAAAAAAAAAAAAAGGGAAAGGGGGAAAAGGGGGAAAAAGAGGAGGGGAACGAGGAAGGGGGGGGAGAGGACGGAGGGGGGGAGGGGGAGGGAAAAAGGAGAGAGAAAGAGAGAGAGAGGAGAGAGAGGGAGAGGGGAGAGAGGAGAGAGGAGAGAGAGAGTATTTTTGTATTACTTGACCATATAAAGTATAGTGTTGTCTTGATACAGCCAAAGATAAGGGTTTGGGGAAATTTCCCGTCACTCTTAAAAAAACGTGACACTTTGGGGTTTTTGAAGAAAGAAGGGGGCTCCGGGCCCTGGGGTTAAATGGGGTGGGTAGATAGTAGTAGAAGGTAAAAAAAGTGGGTAGGTAAAAAGTAGAAAATAGTAGAATAATCTGAATAGAGAATAAAAAGAAAATGACGGAAATTATGAAAAAAATGATGCATGAAAAAAAAGCTGAATAATTAAACGAAAAGAAAAAAAATGGAAGAATAACTGAAAAACAAAACAAAAAAACACGTAGGATGAAGGAAACGAAAAAAAATATTGTTCATGAAAAAAACCGGTTAAAACCCAAAAATAACATAGAAGAAAACAAAAAAAAACCCAAAAAACATTAGAAAACACAAAATTTACCCTTACCCCCACTCTCCACACACTCCTTACTCCCTCATTCCCTTGCCTCACCAATAACCTAAAACCTAATCACCAAATCACCTAGACACAATCAATTCAACCTATAACCTACCACCTAAACCCCCTAAAGACACGAACCAAAACACAAAAAGCAGGAAAATTGAACAGAAATAAAAAGGTAGAATAGCTAAAAAAACATTAAAAAAACATCTTCATAAACACACAAAGTCACTCCTTACTCACTCATACTCATACAACACACTCCTTACAAACACTCAAAGATAGCTAATTACTCCCTCATTCCCTTGCCTCACTAATAACCTAAAACCTAATCACCAAATCACCTATACACAATCAATTAAACCTATAACCTATCACCTAAACCCCCTAAAGAAACACAAAAAATATTGAAGAACAACAGTTACTGCAAAACAAATAAAAAAAGCACCTACACAAATACATAAAGTTACTCCTTACTCATCCTTTCTCACTCATACTCATACAACACGCCCCTCACAAACACTCAAAGATCGCTCCTTCCTCCCGCCTTCCCTTCCCTCATCTGTAAACCCCCTATAGAGACGCACCTTGAGCCAGGCCACAGGTAGAAGGCGATACTCGTGCGTCATGTTATCAGGTAATCGCAGCCGCCAGTCCTTCCAACTCTGCGCGAAGAAGATGTCAGGGGTATGTCGTAGGGGGAAAAAAAGTGTTAAAAAGTAGTAGAGTAGTAGTAGTATAGTGTAGTAGTAGTTAAAATAGTATAGTGTAGTAGTAGTAGTAGTAAGTAGTAGTGTAGTAGTAAGTAGTAGTGTGTGTGTAGTAGAGTATAGTAGTAGTAGTAGTAGTAGTAGAAAAGGAGAGAAAGAGAGGGGGAGAGAGGGGAAAGGAGGAGAGAGAGAGAGAGAAAGAAGAGAGGAGAGAGGAGAAGAAGAGGGAGAGGGAGAGAGAGAAGAGATGAGAAAGGGGAGAGAAAGGGGACCCCAGACGAGAGAAGGAGGGACAAGAGAGAGAGAGGGGAGAGAGGAGAAAAGGGGAGGAAGAGGGGAGAGAGAGAGGGGAAGAGGAAGGGGGAGAAGAGAGAAGAGAGAGAGAGAGAGAGAGGAAAAAAAAAAAAAAAAAGAGAGAGAGAAAAAAAAAAGAGAGAGAGAGAGAGAGATCTTAGGTTGATCTTGAACATTTACTGCCTTAACTTATCTACTTTTTAACCCATCTGTATGCTTAATAATAACTGTTTAAATAAAAATAAAGTCAGACACAGAGAGATAC
>JACEEZ010019068.1:20000-25000 GCA_016584305.1 Chionoecetes opilio | reverse complement strand
TACGTATTTTCACATTATGATTTGTACCCTAGTATATTTTGTATCAAGAAAAAACAATCAGAATTATGCTCTATTTTCTAACCCATTCATCAGACAGATAAACTTATTTTACAAATCTATTTACAAATTGATAAATATACAACTTATATTCAGAACAATTTTGACGTATCTGTAAACATAAATTATTTTCGCATTTCTAGCCGCTAAAAATTGCCCGGGATGGTTGACAAACACGCTTTTACCATGCTGCTACGTAACCATTAGTCCTAAAGAAAAATGCATACACAACATTTTTTAAAGCTTAATGATATTCTATCCGCTGGTACAGTGAAATGCATTTGTCATATTTTATGACAAAAATACATGATCTTTTGAAAAATATATACTATTTATAATTTTTTCAGTTATATACGAATAAAATATATATTGCTATAGTTCAAAAGAAAGGTTTTTACCTGCTCCATCTATTATTCTTTATTCTTATTATGTAAATCTCATAGTTTTTGAGTTATCTAAAAAAACTAAATTTTTTGCCAACATTCTGAGTACCACACATTTTTTTTAGAAATTTTTTCGACATCTCAGATTCTAATGAAAGTTTACAAGTAGACTCTTTCAGGAATTCTGAACATGAAATATATGGAAAAGAACAAAATAATGATAAAAACTTGAAAAATTATAGATAAGATAGAGAAAAAAAAAAAAATAATGAAAAGGCTAAGAAAATACTACTTAAATGAAAATATAAAATACTAAACAAGTGGGAGAGAAGAACAAAAGAAACGAGAACAACAACAACAACAACATGAAAAAAAGAAAAAAGGCAAAGAAGAAGTAGAAGAAGAAAAAGAAGAAGAAAAAAAAAAAGGAGAAGGATGATCAGTATATGTAAGAAGGGGATCAGAGGAAGGGAAGAGGATCGGAGTGGCAGAGGAGGAAGCTCAAGCAACAGAAGGCAGGAAGAAAATAGACCTTTGTTGTTGTCTTCCTGTCAACATGGTGTGTGTGTGTGTGTGTGTGTGTGTGTGTGTGTGGTGTGTGTGTGTGTGTGTGTTGTGTGTGTGTGTGTGTGTGTGTGTGTGTGTGTGTGTGTGTGTGTGTGTGTGTGTGTGTGTGGGTGGGTGGGTGTGTGGTGGTGGGTGGGTGGGTGGTGTGGGTGGGTGGGTGGGGGTGGGGTGGGGTGTATGTGTGTGTGTGTGTGTGTGTGTGTGTGTGTGTGTGTGGTGTGTGGTGTGTGTGTGTGTGTGTGGGGGGTGGGGTGGGTGTGGTGGTGTGTGCGGTGGGTGTGTGGTGGTGTGGGTGGGTGTGTGTGTGTGTGTGTGTGTGGTGTGTGTGGGTGGGTGGGTGGGTGGTGTGTGGTGTGTGTGTGTGTGTGTGTGTGTGTGTGTGTGTGTGTGTGTGTGTGTGTGTGTGTGTGTGTGTGTGTGTGTGTGTGTGTTGTGTGTGTGTGTGTGTGTGTGTGTGTGTGTGTGTGTGTGTGTGTGTTACGCTTCCTTTGACTTCATGCGTATCAAGAAATCTTACTTTCATCATCGTATTTTTTGTTCTTTTTCTTGTTCTTTTTGTTCATAACTCTTTTTTTTCAGTCTTTTTGTTTATTATTTTTCTATTGTGAACTTTTTTTGTACATAATAATCTTTCCTCAGCTTAACATTCTTTTAAACTGCAATATAATAACTACCGTAGATAACACTATAGTCGCCAGTCACTCGCCACTGCACTAATGTCGCCAGGCACAATATATTACGAATTTTAGCATCACTACTGACTTGTATGTGCCACTGAAGACATGTAGTGTGATGTATATAATATAAACTACTGTGCATGCGTCTTCAGTGACACATAAAAGTCTGTAGTGATGCTAACATTCGTAATATATTGTACCTGGCGACATTAGTGCAGTGGCAAGTGACTGGCGACTATAGTGTTATCTACGGTAACAATAAAAAAATAAAAACACAACACAACAAACACAAAAGCAAACAAATCCGAAATACAAGATTTTTTTTTATTCTAATGGAAAAAAAACCTAAAAGCTTCTACAAAATAACAAACACAAAAATAAAGACAAAATAAATGAATAAATAATCTAAAGCAAAAAATAAAGTACCCATAATTTTATAGCCATTTAATATTTTGTAGCCATTATTTTATATGCTATTATTATTATATATTTCTTAATAAATGAAAGAAAAGAATAAAAGTACCCATAATTTTATAGCCATTTAATATTTTGTAGCCATTATTTTTATATTGTCTATTATTTATTATTATTATTTTCTTTTAATAAATGAAAGAAAAGAATAAAATACCCATAATTTTATAGCCATTTAATATTTTGTAGCCATTATTTTTATATTATCTTTTATTCACTATTATTTCATTCAGTATTTTTTTCCTTTTCACTCCCAGAATCACTTTTTTTTTCCTTTTCACTCCCAGAATCACCTTTTTTTCCTCATATGGCATTTCGAAAACAATGAAATTTAACAGAACTAAAAGACGTGACAACATCTGCATAATAACATCAGGATACACACCCTTTTTTCTTCCCCTTTCTTCCTTCCTTCCCTCTAACCTTCCTTCTTTCCTTCCATCAAATCTTCCTTCTTTCTTTCCTTCCATTTCCACTTAGTCCAAATCCTATTATGTTATATATTTTCTTCCTCTCTTTATATAATTTTTAAACTGAGAATTTAATTTAATTTACGGACTGTCACTGTGTCTTTGGTTTTCTTCTTTATTTCTTCTTCTTCTTTTTCTTCTTCTTCTTCTTGTACTCCTAATTTTCCTCTTCTTTTCTTCTTCATGTCCATCTTTTCTCTTAATTTCCTCTTCTCTCCTATCATAATCTCCTTCCTTTCCTTCTTCTTCTTCTTTCCTCTCTCTTGTACTCCTCCTTTTCCTCTTCTTTTCTTCTTTTTCATGTCCACCTTTTCTCTTAATTCTCCTCTCTCCTATCATACCTTCCTTCCCTTCCTTCTTTCGTTTCTTTCATCTCCTTCTTCTTCTTCTTCTTCTTGTACTGCTCCTTTTCCTCTCCTTATTCTTCGTCTTAATGTCGACCTTTTCTCTTAATTTCCTTCTCTCTCCTATCACACCTTCCTTCGCTTCCTCTCTCCTTCCCGTCAAACAACCTTATCCCTCCCTCCCTTTCTCCCTCTCCCTCCCTCCTTCCCTCTCTCCTCCCTCCCTCCCTCCTCCCTCCCTCCCTCCCCCACACGCCTACAGCTATCCATTTCATCACGGGAAGTGGGCGGCACAAGGGTGTCCAGAGCCTGACAAGCGCAAAGCGGAGGTGTTGTGAGTTGACGACTTGACAGGTGTTGGTGGTGGTGGTAGAGGGTGGTAGGCACTGGTAGGTGGTTGGTGGTGGTGGTTGGTTAAAAGATCATAAGGTGTATTTTTTCCTGCTTTTCCTTGACCTAACCACTTGAGAAAATTTGATCACTTAAGCCAAATATACTTACAAACTACTACTACTACTACTACTACTATACTACTACTACTACTACTACTACTACTACTACTTACTACTATTACTACAACAACTACTACTACTACTACTACTACTACTACTACTACTACAACAACAACTACTACTACTATTACTACTACTACTACTACTGCTACTACTACATAGCACTATTTTCATCCTATTCCTTCTTTTTTCATATTTTCATATCATAATAGTTTGGGTAAGAGCAAAACAAAACTATAAGTAACAAAACCCCCAATAAGCTATCAGAACCTATACTCCTTACTCTTCAATCCTCTATATTCTTCCTTATATTTTTTCATCCAACTCATTCCTTCTTTTTTCAGGGCTTTCTTCTATTTCAAGGACCAAAAAACCCATTATAAGTAACAAAAAGTCCGCTATGCTACCAGATCCTATTCCTACTCCTTACTCTTCCATCCTCATAAAAGTATAAATCCCACACTTAAGCCGGTATTACACGGGCACTTTTCTGCTCAGTGAGCAGCTGCTCACTGAGCAGATTTCACTGAGCTCCTCAACGAAACTATTACACGGTGATCTATGTTTTGACGAGCAAAATGCATACAGACCTGAGTGCGGTTATGATACAAATGATCAAAGCGCTTCCTAATAAGCGGTGCTTGTTGTAATGGAGATAGCTTTATTTTGCGCAAAAAAAAAAAAAAAAAAAAAAAAAAAAGTATACTTTGTGGTTAA
This sequence comes from Chionoecetes opilio, assembly GCA_016584305.1. Lineage (NCBI taxonomy): Eukaryota > Metazoa > Arthropoda > Malacostraca > Decapoda > Majidae > Chionoecetes > Chionoecetes opilio. Next base: position 20,802 of record JACEEZ010019068.1, on the reverse strand, counting down.
AGTTAGGTTAGATTTCATTAGAATCTATAAGGTTAGGTTAGGTTTCATTAAAATCTTTAAGGTTAGGTTAGGTTTCATTAAAACCTTTAAGGTTAGGTTAGGTTTCATTAAAACCTATAAGGTTAGGTTAGGTTTCATTATTATTATAATTTTTTTTTGGGGGGGGGGGTTGCGCAAAATAAAACTATCTCCATTAGAACAAGCACCTATTGTAGGCCAAGAAAAAATAGTTGGTGTCTCTGAAAATGACCGCGAAACTCTTGTCCATTATTACCAAAAGTTGTTTCGTAGTCTATATGAAACCATAGTAGTTTCGTACACTCAGCGCAGAGTTGAACTTGACTACTAGAGTTACGAAATGACACCAGGTATGTACGAAAATACTCAAAATCAGTGTACGAAACTAACTACTTTCAATTCAATATACCTAATTAAGAAAGGTTTTTTGATTAGGCCAAAGGTTTTTGATTCATTTAAACTTCCTGTAATCCACGCGAGTAGCTTCTATGGACCACTGTGGCCCGCGCCGTACCCGTGGCCGCGGCGGTACGGGGCTGACGCCGTTATAGTGGACGAGAACTACGCGTTCGCTCTTTAGGTCAGACACACACACTCGGGGGCTAACACCGCACTCTTAGCCTCTCTCGCTTTACCATATACACCACACCTGTCACTACACACCTGTACGGCCTCGCAACACACCTGTCGCCTGTGTATCACGGCAAATAAATTACTTGGAAGGTCAGGCTTCTTAGGTATTGAGGGTGTATGTTTTTTTTTTTAATGTTTTTTTTTAACAAAT
>JACEEZ010019068.1:7500-12500 GCA_016584305.1 Chionoecetes opilio | reverse complement strand
CATTGTTTTTTTTCTTATACGTTCTTATGTTCCTTAAGACATACACATAAATACAAAATATAATATGTATATTTACTTTATTGTTAGAAAAATCTTTGTTCATATGTCCATATGTTCATTCCTTCCTTTTTTCTTTTCTTCCTTCATATAACACACCATATAAAACACTCCTTCGTTCCTTCCTTCCTTCCTTCATACGTTATCCATCTAACACACTCCTTCCTTCCTTCCTTCCTTCCTGTTTCTTTTGTTGTCTTTTCAATCTCTCAAAATATCATCCATGACAGCTCATTTCTTTTTGTTCTCTCTCTTTCATTCATTCTTTTCTGTCATTCATTGGAAGTGACTCGAAAACGATTGATCCGTTAAAAGGTTTTGGATTATTTTTTTCTGATTTTTTTTTTTTGTGGGTGTGAAATTTCGGGTGTAAAGTGAATTGAAATAGAAAATTCTTTCAACTAATGAGGAAAACATTTATAAACCTTGCTGAATATAACTTAAAACAATCCCAGGGAAGACTTAACCTTTCCTGGAAGTTTGGTTGAATTAGGACATAAACGGCGGACCCTTAGCTGAACAGACGGACATTCAGCGAATTATAGTAATAAACTCTACGGTAACGCCTTGCCACGTTTCACTAACTCCGTAGACATTTGTGCAATAGTATCAATTATTATTATTATTATTATTATTATTATTATTATTATCATTATAAATATTGTCATTATCATCATTATTATTGCTGTTGTTATTATTATTACTGTTAATATTATCATCATTATTACTATGTTTTTATTATTACTAATGTTATTTATTATCAAAAGTATATTTTCTATCATTACTCTATCATTATTATTATTACTACCAGAAGTTATCCGTGATAAGTGTGATGCTCAGAAAGACAATGGCCATGGCTGTGTACACGTAACGCACCACTGAAAACTCTTTCCCAAAGGACTTATATTTTTCCTTTCTCTCCCTCTCTCTTCCCTCCTGTGTTAGTCGAAGTCGTGTCGTGTCGTGTTAGTCTTCCCTCCTTCGAAAGGCGAAGAAAAACATATATGGGATTTAAATGTGTGTGTGTCTGTGTGTGTGCGTGTGTGTGTCTGTGTGTGTGTGTGTGTGTGTGTGTGTGTGTGTGTGTGTGTGTGTGTGTGTGTGTGTGTGTGTGTGTGTGTGTGTGTGTGTGTGTGTGTGTGTGTGTGTGTGTGTGTGTGTGTGTGTGTGTGTGTGTGTGTGTGTGTGTGTGTGTTTGTGTGTGTGTGTGTGTGGTGTGTGTGTGTGTGTGTGTGTGTTGTGTGTGTGTGTGTGTGGTGTGTGTGTGTGTGTGTGTGTGTGTGTGTGTGTTTGGTGTGTGTGTGTGTGTGTGTGTGTGTGTGTGTGTGTGTTGTGTGTGTGTGTGTGGTGTGTGTTGTGTGTGTGGTGTGTTGTTGTTATTCATCTAGTTGTATTTTACAGGCCAGAGCAACGCTCGTATGGCCCCCGTCTCCATATCAACATATATTTATTTGTCTCATTCATCTTTAGTGTTGGCCGAAGCCACCACCCCGGGAGGCGGGTCACAAACCCCGGCTAACACCCGGTACCCATTCACTGCTGGGTGGACAGGGGCTCGGGTTTTAAGAAGACCGCCCGTCTGTCTATGCTCCGCCCGGGGATCGAACCCGGGACTTCTCGGTTGTGAGCCGAGCGTGCTAACCCTTTCACTACGGAGTCCCACCCCCCCACACACACACACGGAATATCCCTTTCTTGTCTTCCTTCCTCCTTTCCTTCCATCCTTCCCTCTTTCTCCCTCCCTTCCTTCCTCCTTCCCTCTCTCTTCCTACTTTCCTCTCCTTCTTCTCACAGTCTCTTGAAATTAATAATCTCGCCTCCGGATGGTTTTGAAGGAGGCTGTTCTCTCTCTCTCTCTCTCTCTCTCTCTCTCTCTCTCTCTCTCTCTCTCTCTCTCTCTCTCTCTCTCTCTCTCTCTCTCTCTCTCTCTCTCTCTCTCTCTCTCTCTCTCTCTCTCTCTTCGGACATTTTTTCAGAATGAGTATGGATCGTCCACATCATTATCAACATCGAGATAAAAAGAGGCAATATTACTCCTATCATCTTCTGCTCCTTCTTACCCTCCTTCCTGCTGCTCCTCCTCCTCCTGTATCTATCCTCTGCCTCCCTCATCATCTTCTCCTCCTTCTCTAACCTTCTCTTCCTTCTTCTCCTATTTCTATCCTCTGCCTTCACATTCTGTTTCACTTTAATTATGTTTCATTCGTTAACTTCAGAACTATTAACCAATCTCCTCCTATTTATTTATCTCTATATCTATTTATATATCTACCTATCTCCTCCATGTATCTATCTATCTATCTATTTATTTATATTACTATCTGTCTATACGTTTGTCTGCCTATCTTGCCATCTTTGTATCTTTTTATTTCACCTCATTCCCTACCGCCACTATACCACTACACTACTACCACTACTACCACCACAATCTCCACTCACCCAGTCTTCAAATCTACAATACCATCATCTACTACTGTCAACCTATCTATCTATCTATCTATCTATCTATCTGTCTATCACAAAACACCAACATCATCATTACAATAGATATCACACACACACACACACACGACATTCTATTAACTCAAGTCACCACCACCACCACCACCATCACCACCACAATAAATATGACAGCGACATACTCATAACTTTTAAAGCCCCCAACATTACAACTCACCCCTCTCTCTTACCCCTCCAACCACCCCCAACCACCACTACCACCGCCACCACCACCACCACCACCACACCACCACCACCACACCACCACCACCACCACCACCACCACCACCACCACCACCACCACCACCACCACCACCACCACCACCACCACCACCACCACCACCACCGCCACCACTACCACTACCATCACCACTACCACTACCACCACCACCACCACCACCACCACCACCATCATGTCATTAATCTGGGCTTTAAACAAGGTTATTTCCCAACTAAATTTAAAGTAGCAAAAGTTATACCTATACATAAATCCGGTGCAAAAGAAGATGTAAATAATTACAGACCAATATCTATTCTGCCTTCAATCAGCAAAGTATTTGAAAAAGCAATAGCTACTGGATTTTACTGGATTTTTAGAACATTTTAATTTGTTATCTGAGAGCCAATTTGGTTTCTGTAAAAATAAGACAACGGAAAAAGCAATATTAAAGTTCACAAACGAAGTGCATAAGAGTCTGGAAAATAAGTTACATGTTGTTGGAATATTTCTTGATTTGAGTAAAGCTTTTGACTCTCTTAATCATACACTATTATTGGATAAACTTGGCAATATCGGTATCAGAGGAATAACACTAGAACTGTTTTCTAGTTATTTGTCAGATAGAAAACAGGCTGTCTACTGTAATAACAATCAATCTACACTGAAAAACATTGACAGGGGAGTGCCACAAGGATACATTTTGGGACCTTTATTGTTTTTGGTTTACATTAATGATATTGCTAACGCTAGTGATAAATTCAATTATGTTTTATTTGCAGACGACACCAATCTCCTCATGGCAGACAAAACATTAGAACAATTGCATGTAAAAGTTAATACCGAACTGGAGAAAATAACGAGATGGGTTTTGGCAAACAAATTAGCTGTTAACATAAAAAGACTAATTATATTTTATTTCAAAGTCGTTTTATTACTAATAACTTAGAATCAATATTCTTGAGAGGGTGTGAACTACAACGAGTGTCTAGTACAAACTTCTTGGGTGTTATAATTGACGAAAATTTGAACTGGAAAAATCATATTCAGTCTGTGTGCTTAAATTTATCAAAAATGTGTGAAATCATATACAAAATTCGACACAACCTAACGATTGAGGCATTACGGAACATTTATTATTCTCTTTGCTACCCTTACATTATATATTGTGTATCTATCTGGGGATGTACTTGACCTACAATCATAAAAGATGTTTTTGTGTCTCAAAAGAAACTCATCAGAACAATTTGCTTTAGAGGTAAATATGATTCTACTGATATGTTATTTAATGATTTAGGGCTGCTAAAATTTGATCTCGTTAGGAAATACTTTTTGTTACTAACTATTTTTAATGATATAAATAACAGTGATCAAAACAGTAAAATATTTACAGTTTTCCACCACAGTCAAGGTACAGGGGGAAATAATATTGCTCTGATTTTTCCACAAGCACGTACACCACTATATAAATGTTCTTTACACTGTGTTGGGCCATAATTTTGGAATGCAATACCTAATGATTTGAAGGCAATTACTAATGTCAATACATTCAAAGTTAAGCTTAAAAGATATTTATATAATTTTCAAAGTAAAAATAGCAGGGAATAATATATGTAAATATATTTGTGTGATAGTATTTCGTATTTTATGATTTGTTATGGCTAGTGTATAGGGAAAATTTATTGCTTAGGTATATATCATACTAAGGAATATTTAGGATATAATTTGTTAATATATTGCCGCCCTCGATATATTTTCATAGCTGTATAAATTATTGTTCTGTCCACTAGGGAGCAGATGCTCAGCGGACTAATGCCACTAACTGATTTTTGTAAATATGTATGAATTATGTTAACTTGTAACATTTTGGCAATAAACTCAATCAATCAATCAATCAATCAATCAACCACCACCCCCACCACTACCACCACTACCATCACCACCACTACCACCACTACCATCACCACCACTACCACCACCACCACCACCCCCACCACCGAAAAGTTGTCATTCTGAAGGCAAACTCTATCTTGACTCTGTTTCTTTATAACGATGATTCTGTGCCACATACAACGCGCGAAGAATATTTAGTGTTACAGAGATACCCTTGGGACGCTATATCGATGTCTCTTCTTCCTCCTCTTCCTCTTATGTTTCTTCTCCTCCTCCTCTTCCTCTTCTTCCTCCTCTTCCTCTTATGTTTCTTCTCCTCCTCCTCTTTCCTTTC
>JACEEZ010019067.1:127374-133237 GCA_016584305.1 Chionoecetes opilio | reverse complement strand
TCTTAAAGGAGGGGGCCAAACTTGGGGTCCGCAAGACGCCCTGCCGGATTGGTGAAAGACTTCTCCCCCAAGACGTCTGGTGCCCCAGGACGAGGTGGAGGTGCTGTGGGTCACCTACGACTGCAGGCTGACCTTCAGAGCCCACATCGAGCGGATCGCCAGAGAGTCTTCGGGGAAGCTGGCATCCCTGAGAAGGATGTCATGGCTCCTTGACAGCAAGGGGTTTGAAATCCTCTACAAGACGCAGGTTCGCTCTTCCATGGAGGTCGCGCGGTGTGGCTCAACAGGGATAACGGTGCCGGGCAGGAACCATGACTCCACAGCCTTCAGCACCGCCGAGACGTAGCGGGCCTCACCGTGATGTACAAGGTGCATCAGCAGCGGGTGCCTCACCCCTACATACACTCCGGCAGCCCCTACGGCGGGCTCAGGTTGCTACTAGGGCCGTCGCCTTAGCCCCCGTAGAGCTACTACAGCCCCGCTGCCGTACATGGCACCACCAGCATCAGTTCGTCTACGTCTGCGTCGGCTGGTGGATACTCTCCTTGCCTCAAAACCACGCCTTGGCGGTGCAACTGTTCAAGAGTTCAAGGAACTTGTGGACGCGTGGCTGCTGAGGTGAAAGTAAGGAGATCACAAATAGAGTTGAGGTTTTAGATAGGGAACACTAACTATGTCTCCTTTAGCCTGTAAAATGTTACAATTTTTATGTAATGTGAATAACATACACTGTATGATGTTTTGTAACTCAGTATGAATAAAATAAAATTATATAAAAGAAGAGGAGAATGGGAAAGAAGATAAATAGACGAGAGAGAGAGAGAGAGAGAGAGAGAGAGAAGAGGGGAGGGGAGAGAGAGGGGAGGAGAGAGATGGGGGAGAGAGAGAGAGAGAGAGGGGAGGAAGGAAGGAGAGAGAGAGAAGAGAGAGAGAGAGGAGAGAGAGAAAGGAAAAAGAAACAAAAGAGGAAAGAAAAACATAATGAGGAAAAGAATGCATAATAATAATATCAGAAGGAAAAGGAGGAGGAGAAGGAAGGTTTTTGAGAAGGAAGAAAAAGTGAAAGGGAGACAAAGAGAGGGAGAAAGGCGGAAGAAAGTTATAATTGGCCTCATGATCTCTCCATTAATTGTGTTGTCCAATTTTGGCTCCTCTGATATCCAGGGATTATATGTTTTTTAAGTGGTTTACAAGAGTTAAATGACGTCTCAGTGTAGCAATAATAAAGAGAGAGAGAGAGAGAGAGAGAGAGAGAGAGAGAGAGAGAGAGAGAGAGAGAGAGAGAGAGAGAGAGAGAGAGAGAGAGAGAGAGAGAGTTCAATATCATGGATCGCCGATTTCAGTCATTCACATTCAACCTTTTTCCTTCATTTCCTCTATTTCACTGGTAACTTTAGCCTTCCTTTCATCCTGCTATCCTATTCTTCCTTCACTATATCCTTCCTTCCTCCCTTTCTTCATCCTTTCTTCATTTTTTCCTGCCATCCCGCCCATTTTTGCCCCTCTGTTTCTCTCTCTCTCTCTCTCTCTCTCTCTCTCTCTCCTCTCTCTCTCTCTCTCTCTCTCTCTCTCTCTCTCTCTTCTCTCTCTCTCTCTCTCTCTCTCTCTCTCTCTCTCTCTCTCTCTCTCTCTCTCTCTCTCTCTCTCTCTCTCTCTCTCTCTCTCTCTCTCTCTCTCTCTCGCTCTGTCTCTCTTTTCTCTTTCTCTAGAGTCTAAAGAAACCCGTCTTCCCCTTCTCTTTTCTTCCATTTCTTCTTTTTCTTCCATCCATTTTCTTCCATGTCTTCTTCCTTCGATATCTTCTTTTATCCATGTCTTCTTCCTTCGACATCTTCTTCTATCCATGTCATTCCATTTAATTCTTTCAATTTCTTATTCTATCCATTTCCTTTCTGACATATCTTCCATCCATTTCTTCTTCCCTCTATTTCCTTCCTTCCATTCCTTTTTCCTTCCATTTCCATTCCTTCCATATCTTCCATACATTTCCCTCTACATCAATTTTTCTTCCTTCCATTTCCTTCCATCCCATTTTTCTGCCATCTATTTCATCTTACATCCATTTCTTCCTTACATTTCTTTCTTGCATTACTTCGTATCTTCCATCCCTTTCTTTTTATCCGGTTCTTCCTTCTTTCCTGACAGGTTTTTTCCTGCCTCAATCCAATTTCGAGAGATAAGAGATAGAAAGAGAGAAAGGTGCTAAAATGACCAAGGACACGCTCGTAATGAATAACAAAGAAAGAGAGAGGATTTCCAGCTCTTAACAACATTGCAGTATCGATGTGAGAGGAGAATGGAAGAGAAGTGATAAAATAAACAAGAGGTGTGGCAATTGCTATACAAGTAAAGAAAGGGAAATAAAGAGTAATGGAGGAAGGAGGAGGAGGAGGGGAGGATTACAAAGGATTAAAAAGGAAACAAACAGCAACAGACCGATAGGTCCTTACAAGGCTGTTTGCTTTAACTACACTACACTAACTAGATAATAAGAGAGAAAGGATAGGAAAGTAGAAGGCTCCTCCCCACCCACCCATCCCTCCAGCCGAAGCTGGCCGGAAATGAAGTGATACCATGCAATATAGAAAAACTGCATGGAATTTGTGAGGAAAGTTGAAAGCTGTAATCTATGGCTAACTACTACTACTTTGTGGGGGTAGGTTTAGTGCTTGATAGATAGGTCATGTTATGTGTGTTTTGTAATGGTGGGAACACAGTGTGGGGGTTCAAGGGTGGTGCGGCAGCCTTGCCTGGCGCTTTCTTGGGAGGCAGCAGTCAATCAGGCCCCAGCTCCGTTCAATCCACTGCGGTAGTGCACTTTCCAAGTAGGACGCCGTGCACTTCAATGCCCCCTGCAGCAGTGACCTCTGGTATATAAATCCCGATGGTGGTCACTAACTGACAGGGCCCTAACTGAACCACAGCCCGTCACAGGTCAAAAGTTGTAGTAGTGACCGTTTACTCGGGGCTGTCTGAGACGTGTGGGAGGGGTTGTGTAGACGCGACTCGCAATCATTCGAGGAGACTCGAGGAGGAGGAGGAGGAGGAGGAGGAGGAAGAGATGTTAGCGGTAAGAGGAGAGTAAGAGGAAGAAGAGGTGTTAAGGATGGGTTGTTAATGATAAGAGGAAGAAGAGGACTCAAGGAAGAGGTATTAATGCTAAGAGGAGAGTAAGAGGAGGAATAAGAGGTCAAAAAGGGGTACTAGCGTTAAGAGGAGAGTAAGAGGAGAGTTAAGTGGAGTAGATGGATGTCATGTATCTTGTGGTTAAGGGAAATGTGGATGTTAAGTGGTCGTATGAAGGAAGGTAACGATGGTGGGTGGAAGATAATGGCCTTGTTATAGGTGGAAGGTGTAGTGGAGAGTGACTGCTGGTCTTGGTGATGGTGGATAAATGGTTGTGGTGGAGGTGTGTGGTAGTAATGTTAGTGGATAGAAAGTGGATTTATTTAGATGGTTGGTGCTAGGTAGTGGTAGTGTGGAAGGTGGAGACGCTGGTTAGAGTAGAGTGGAAGCATGTGAATAGTGGACGTATGTCAGTGGTTAGAGGGGCGTGGTGGTGACGGGCCGAAATAGGGACGAAAACTGAGACGTGAAGTAGTGGTGGTGTTGGTGGTGGTGGGGATGGTGGTAGCAGTGGTGGCAGTGGTGATGGTGTTGGTAGTAGTGGTAGTGGTGACGGTGGTGAATGGTGTTTTGAGGGACTGCCTTTAGTGGTATTAGCGTGAGAGTCGTTGATGTGGCGTTTGTACCTTAATTCTTGAGAGACTGTATTAATGGCTTCCCTAATCTCTGAGGGTCTGTATTGATTACTGTTTAAGTGAATGATGTCGCCCTGGTACAAGATGGAGAATGAGGAGGAAGAGAGGAAGGAGGAGGAAGCGAGGAAGGAGAAGGACAAGGAGACTGAATCGTAGAGAGGAAAGGTGAATGAGGAGGAAGAGAGGAAGGAGAAGAACGAGAAGAACGAGGAGACTGAATCGTAGAGAGGAAAGGGACGGAAGGGTCAGTTTTGTGTGAGTGAGAAGGGAGCATAGGACCAAAGACTCCATGGTAAAGAAAGGCAAAGGAAGGGAGACTAGAGTTTAGAATAGTTAATAGAGCGACAGAGGGAAGGGAAGGAAAGGATAGGAGAGAAGCAGTAGGGTGCGCATAGGGGAGGGAGGGGGAGACTGCGGGGGAGGAGGAACGGTTGGTCGAAGGGAGGGAAGAGTAGGTAGTCAGAGAGGCACTGCACGGGGATTAGGGATTAGGGATTCACGCCGGGGAGGAGAGCCCAACCTGCGGCCTGGGTCTGGAGGTGGCGGCCCCTGATCCTGGTGGCGCCCTCAGGAAGCCTCGCCTCCTCGCCACACTCACTGGGCTCCCGGGCGCATATTCCCCTTTTCTGGAACAGTTTATCGCGTTTACTCTTGAACACGCCAGGCTAGGTTACGTTACGTTAGGTTACGGTTAGGGTAGGTTTCGTTTTTCCTAGTTAGCCTCGTGTAACTTTGTGTGGGAATCACAATGAGGGTATTTTCGATAGTGTCCTATGGTTAGTTTCGGAGCTACAGCCAAGCGTCTTCACTCGGAAACCACATACTCGCATAGAGAACGGGAATATGCCTCCCGGGGCAGTGCGTTCCCGGTGTGGCGGTATAGAAGATCCGCCGTGACGGTTGGTCCAGCGCATGGGCAGAACCAAAGCCGTCTCTATGTAGAACGCCTGCGTCTGGGAGGCGAGTTGGACGGTGACGTCATCATCAGAGTCGGCTCCACGACCACAAGTCATCATGAAATCGGGTAATTTCCTACCTAGTATATGTTTATCAGTATAAAAGATATACTATTATCTTCGGAAATGTTTGTTCTATAATACTATCAAATAAAACACCGTAAAACACACTAAAGAAATGCCATTATGAGACTCAAGAAATAGGCATGAACTTAAACTCTTCGCCATTTAATATTTTGCTCGAAAACATTTTACATAGAGAATATCAATAGAAGCGGAATTTAATTAGCTTTCCATTGATATATTTCGTTATCTGATAAATGAATTAGAACCATACATAAATTAGTGCTAACTAAATAAATAACATCATCAATCGGGAAAAATAACCCGATTTCATGATCTTTTTAGTTAGTTAACGCAAATTTATGCATGCTGCTAATTCATTTATCAGATAACGAAATATATCAATGGAAAGCTAATTTAATTCCGCTTCTATTGATATTCTCCATGTAAAATGTTTTTGAGCAAAATATTAAATGGCGAAGAGTTTAAGTTCATGCATATTTCTTGAGTCTCATAATGGCATTTCTTTAGTGTGTTTTACGGTTTTTTATTTAATAATATTATAGAATAAACATTTCCGAAGATAACAGTATATCTTTTATACTGATACACATATATTTGGTAGGAAATTACCCGATTTCATGATATTATGTATTTAGTTAACGCTAATTTATGCATGCTGCTAATTCATTTATCAGAAAACAAAATATATCAATGGAAAGCTAATTAAATTCCGCTTGTATTGATATTCTCCATGTAAAATGTTTTCGAGCAAAATATTAAATGGCGAAGAGTTTAAGTTCATGCATATTTCTTGAGTCTCATAATGGCATTTCTTTAATGTGTTTTACGGGTTTTTATTTGATAATATTAAAGAACAAACATTTCCGAAGATAACTGTATATCTTTTATACTGATAAACATATATTAGGTAGGTAAACTTGTCATCTCGGTGGCCTCGTACAGACTCCGTCCGTGACGTCATCAATCTCAGGCGCAGGCTTTTACATACAGACGGCTTTGGCAGAACTCGGTGCATGTAAACAAACTGACGACGCGGGCTGTTACTTTTTTTTTTTTTTT
>JACEEZ010019067.1:107374-119874 GCA_016584305.1 Chionoecetes opilio | reverse complement strand
TAGGTGACTGAGGCAGGGGGAGGGAGGGATAGGTGGTGGGTAGTAGGATAGGTTACTAAGAGGATGGGGAAGCAGAGAAGGAGGGAGGGATAGGTGATCGGTAGGAGGATAGGTGACTGAGAGGATGGGGAAGGAGAGAAGGAGGGAGAGATAGGTTGTAGGTAGGAGGATAGGTGACGAAGAGGGGTGATGTAGGCAGGATTGGGGCAAAGCAAACCTTGTTTTGTTCAATGCCTCAAAAACCCAATTTCTTCACCTATCTACTCGACAAAACCTACCAGATAACTATCCCCTCTTCTTCAATGACACTCAACTGTCTCCTTCTTCTACAATGAACATTCTAGGACTATCCTTTACTAAAAATCTGAACTGGAAATCTCACATCTCATCTCTTGCTAAAACAGCTTCTAAGAAGTTAGGTGTGCTGTGGCGTCTGCGTCCTTTTTTTTTCTCCCTCCCAATTGTTTGCTCTCTACGGGGGTTATCCGCCATGTATGGATTTGTCTCACATTTTTGGGGAGGATCCCCATCAGCTCTCCAAAAACAGGGTTGAGTCAAAAGCTTTTCGTCTCATCAACCCCTTTCCCTCTGATGACTGTCTTCAATTTTAAAACCGCCGCAATTTTTGTTTTTTTCGTCTCTTCTACCGTTTTTTTTTCAGTTACTGCTCTTCTAAAATTGCTAACTGCATGCCCCCCACTCCCGGGGCCCCCGCTGCACAAGTTTTTCTACTCATTCCCATCCTATTTTGTCCATCTTCCTAATCAAGATTTAACAGATCTTTACTTTTCACCCCTTTACGGTAAATTGGGGAATCTTTTCCCTGTTTTTTTTTTTTCCACTTTCCTATAAATTAAATTTTTTCAAAAGAAGAGAAACAAGACCCTCCCAACAAAGGGGCCTCCCCCCTTTTTTTTTTTTATTCTTTTACTGTCTTTTTTATGGGGGGACGGCCTAAGCGGGCTTTGTTTTACCCATTTTGTTGTCCCCTTGGCCCAGTCCCGTGATGAAAAAAAAAAAAAAAAAAAAAAGGGAGGGTGTGGATAGGGAGGGAGGGAGGGATAGGGGGTGGTAAGGGTGGGTCGGAGAAAATATATAGGCCGGGTTAGGAGGATAGTATTGGATAGTCTTAGGGGTGACATAGGCAGAAAAGGTGTTGGTTGGGTACGGGGTAGGGTGAAGGCCCTAAGGGGAATAAAGGATAGAAAGATAGAAAGGAAAAGGGAGGGATAGGGTGGTGGTGAGGGTAGGATAGGAGGATAGGTATTGGACAGGTACGGAGCGGGGGGTAGGCGGGGGAAAAGGGTGGGGGGGGGGGGGTGTGGAGGTAGGGGTAAGGCGCACCACGGGACATGAAAAACGGGTTTCCCCGGGGGCGAAAGAGGAGGTGCCATTATAAAGGGGGGGAATTTTGTTAATTCACCACCTTTCTTTGGTGCCATAACCCTTTCCCTTTCCCTTCCTTCCTTCCTTCTTCCTTTTTCCCTTTCCTTTCCTTCCTTCCTTCCCTTTCCCTTCCCTTTTCCCTTCCTTCCTTCTTCCCTTCCCTTTCCCTTTCCTTTCCTTCCTTCCTTCTTTCCCTTCTTCCCTTTCCCTTTCCTTCCTTCTTCCCTTCCTTTCCTTCTTCCTTCCTTCCTTCTTCTTTCTTCCTTCCTTCCTCCTTCCTTCCTCTTCCCCGTCCCCCCCCGTCCGCCCGTCCGTCCGTCGTCCACCCATCCGTCTTTCTCCAGCCACCAAAATTTTTTCACACACACAATACACAATAGTCCATTTTTAATCTTTGCTATCTTCCGTGGTGTGTCTTTCTCTCTCCTCTCTCTCTCCCTTTTCCTTTCCCCTTTTCTCTCTCTCTCTCTCTCCCTTCTCATCCCCTCTCTCTTCTCTTTTTCTCTCTTCCTCTCTCTCTTCTCTCTCTCTCTCTCTCCTCTCTCTCTCTCTCTCCCCTTTCTCTCCTTCCCTCCCCCCCCCTTTTTCCCACCTTTCCTACATCTCACCTCTACCCATCCCCTTTTCCTCTTCCCCCCCCCCCCCCTACATTTTCCCCCCTCCTTACCCCCCTTCCTTCCCCCCCTCTTCCCTAGCTAGGTTTTCCCGGGGGGATGAATTGGGGTGGGAGTCGGGTGTGAGCCATGTTGCTAAACCCTTTAATTGAAGGCATCCCCCCTTTCCGCGCAGAATTTAATTACTACGGTGTGGGCGGCGAGGCGGGCTCTTCATAACGCCAGAGTTGGGCGATATTCGGCGCCAACTTTATGGGTCTTTTCGCATACTTTTTTGGCACTTTATTTTACCATGTATATCCTGTTTACTTTTTATTATATTTTTTTCCGCATACTTTTTTTAAACTTTTTATTTTCCCTGTATATCGTCTGTACTTTTTTTCTTTTTTATTCTCCGGGCTATATGTAGGCTACACTCATACGTATTTCAAGAAGTGTTATAGCTAGGGTTCTTTTATTACAGAGACTATTCAACTCATACGTATTTCAAAAGTGTTATAGCTAGGGTACCTTTATTACAGAGACCCTATTCATTCTTTAAAAGTTTGAATAGGGACCCTAGACACCCCATTTATTCTTTTAAAGAGACCGTAGTTATAGCTATTGAGGAAGAATACTATACGAAATGAGGTTGTGTATTATTTAATGTGTGTGTGTGTGTGTGTGTGTGTGTGTGTGTGTGTGTGTGTGTGTGGGGGTGTGTGTGTGTGTGTGTGTGTTTTGTGTGTGTGTGTGTGTGTGTGTTGTGTGTGGTGTGTGTGTGTGGTGTGTGGGTGTGTGTGTGTGTTGTGTGTGTGTGTGTGTGTGGGGTGTGTGTGTGTGTGTGGTGTTTGTGTGTGGGTGTGTGTGTGGTGGTGTTGTGTGTGTGGGGTGTGGTGTGTGTGTGTGTGTTTTGTGTGGGTGTGTGTGTTGTGTGTGTGTGGTGTGTGTTGTGTGTGTGGTGTTTGTGTTTTGGGTGTGTGTGTGTGTGTGTGTGTGTGTGTGTGTGTGTGGGTTTTTGTGTGTGTGTGTGGGGTTGTGTGTGTGTGTGTGTGTGTGGTGTGTGTGGTGTGGGTGTGGGTGTGGTGTGTGTGTGTGTGTGTGTGTGTGTGTTGTGTGTGTGTGTGTGTGTGTGTGTGTGTGGTGTGTGTGTGTGTGTGTGTGTGTGGTGTGTGTGTGTGTGTGTGTGTGTGTGTGTGTGGGGGTGTGTTTTGTGTGTGTGTGTGTGTGTGTGTGTGTGCGCGCGCGGCGCGCCCCCAGATCATCAAATTTGCACAGATATCAAACTACTTGTACTCACGCAGTATAACCCTCGAATCCCCTGCCTGTGGAAAAAGGGAAGGGAACAAGGAATGAAGGAAGGAAAGACTGAAGAAAGGAAACAAAGAAGGAAGGAAAGAAACAAAGAAGGAAGTAAGGAAGGAAACAAAGAAAGAAGGAAGGAAGGAAGGAAGGAAACAAAGAAAGAAGGAAGGAAGGAAGGAAGGAAACAAAGAAGGAAGGAAGGAAGGAAGGAGCACCGGAACAAAACCTTAATAAATGGCTAACGTTTAACAGAACTGTCGGTGTGAGGAGAAGCTGTTTTCTTTTCTCTATATGCTTGTCAAATTTCGCCCTCATGATATCATCCTTATCTCATTTCATGTGTATTCATCGCCCACTGTCTTCATATAATTTTTGTTGTTATTGATTAGTGTTTTAGCAATTACATTTATTAGCCTTATCTCTGTTGGTTGTGTGTGTGTGTGCGTGTGCGTGTGCGTGCGTCCGTCCGCGCCGCCTATATATATAAAATATATATATATATAAAATATATATATTATATTTTATATAAGCATTATTATCTCGTCACACGCCCTGACTCCGTGACTGGCAGGCGGGCGGCATTAAAGTCATGGCAAGCAAAAGAATGCCTCTCCGGGAGAATCATGTCCTTTTCTGGAGGATGAGACGTAATGAGACAACCTGCCCCCCCCCCCCCCCCCCCCCCCCCCCTGCCGCAGTCTCCTGGCCACGAGTAACGAGTAAGGGACGTTTACAGTCAATTTATGAGGCAATGAATTTGGAATTGATCAGCCAATCACCGGGTTGCTTTGTTTATCGCGTTTTACAGCATCATAAAAGGGCAGTTAGGTGGTGGTGGGTGGTGCGTGTCTCCGTGTCTCCACCTGGGTGTGCAGGGGCGTGTCCGATGCCGCCCCTGCAGTGTGTGTGTGTGTGTGGGTGGGTGTGGGTGTGTGTGTGGGTGGGTGTGGGTGCGCCGTTTTCTTTTCCTTGACAGTGCTTGATGTTGTTTTATGAGATCAATCACAGTTGGAGGCAGAAGGGACCACGCTATTAATATTCAGTTTTATCACGGGTTAGGTGAAAAAAAGTTCCATTTTATTCCATTTTATCACGGGTTATCTTAAAAAGGTTCCATTTTAAAACGGGTTAGCTTAAAAAGGTTCCATTTTATTAGTGGTGAGAGCGTCGAAAAAAAAAGTGACCCACCCTCCACACACACGACACCTTCCCGAAGCAGACATTCGGACATACAGGAAATCAGTGCTTACCCTTCCCTTCCTGTCCCTCACCTGTCCACCCTGCCATGGTAACGAGTGTACGTAGTGTTGGGCCCATTACTCACCTTTTAACGCCTTCACCACTGAGCGATGAGCACCGGCACATTACAGAGTGTGGCGCGTCAATCCCTTTCCGACCCTTTGTGGCGCGTCAATCCCTTACCGACCCTTTGTGGCGCGTCAATCCCTTACCGACCCTTTGTGGCGCGTCAATCCCTTACCGACCCTTTGTGGCGCGTCAATCCTTTACCGACCCTTTGTGGCGCGTCAATCCCTTACCGAACCTTTGTGGCGCGTCAATCCCTTTCCGACCCTTTGTGGCGCGTCAATCCCTTGCCGACCCTTTGTGGCGCGTCAATCCCTTGCCGACCCTTTGTGGCGCGTCAATCCCTTGCCGACCCTTTGTGGCGCGTCAATCCCTTACCGACCCTTTGTGGCGCGTCAATCCCTTACCGACCCTTTGCGGCGCGTCAATCCCTTACCGACCCTTTGCGGCGCGTCAATCCCTTTCCGATCCTTTGTGACGCGTCAATCCCTTTCCGACCCTTTGTGGCGCGTGAATCCCTTTCCGACCCTTTGTGGCGCGTGAATCCCTTTCCGACCCTTTGTGGCGCGTCAATCCCTTTCCGACCCTTTGTGGCGCGTCAATCCCTTACCGACCCTTTGTGGCGCGTCAATCCCTTACCGACCCTTTGTGGCGCGTCAATCCCTTACCGACCCTTTGTGGCGCGTCAATCCCTTACCGACCCTTTGTGGCGCGTCAATCCCTTACCGAACCTTTGTGGCGCGTCAATCCCTTACCGACCCTTTGTGGCGCGTCAATCCCTTACCGACCCTTTGCATCGTATTTATGTGTATGTTTTCTCACCTTGATTTTGATTAGATTAGAACATAAGAAAATAAGGAGGCTACAAGAGGCCGCAAGACCTACACGAGGTAGTTCCTGTTTCTTAGATTAGATTATATTATACATTTTATTTAGTTTCAGTATTCAGTTTCAGTTTTATTTAAGTATCCAATTAGTTAATACCATGGATATTATGCTATGCTATGTTATGTTATGCTTGTTATGGTGAGGAAACGGGAGATATCTGCTATACACCATGTCCTGCCTCCCTATACAACACCTAATATATATCACCTATTTATCTATATCTATCTATCTATCTGTATATCTGTATATCTGTCTATCTATCTATCTATCTATCTATCCATCCATCTATATCCATCTATCTATCTGTCTATCTATCTATCTATCTATCTATCTATATCTCCTATCTATCCTATCTATCTATCACTAAATCATCCCCTTCGTCATCTTTCCTTCTCTGGTGAACTTCGCCTACCATTAATTTTGCCTGACTCTCTCCCTTCCTCTTTCATCTTCCAATCCGTCACTCCTTCCTTTTTTTGTCATCCCTTTCTACGTACCTACGCATCATCAGGTACACCATTCATCTTTCCCTCCATCCCTCCTTTCCTCCCTCCTCCTTCCCTTCACATCAACTACTTACCCAGCTACTACTACCTACTTTTCCCCTTCTTCTTCTTTTTCTTGAGACCTTTGTCGCTTAGTATCGCTTCATAGGTCCTCTTCAAACATAGTCTCCTTAGTTAACAGACTTGTCAACTCTTCCCTTGGCTATTTCACTTGGGATACTACAACATTTTCATTAGTTTTCGGTCCTTATACTAATATCTTAATTCATAGTCTCCTTTGTGTTCTTTTCTCCCACCAGCCCCAACTTCCCCTTCATAAAATCACAACCGATCCTGCTATTTCGATCCATTCCTTCCCCTTTTCCTCTCCCTCCCTATTCCCCCTTTCCTCTTCATAGCCACGACTACCATTGCCTTCCTCCCTTTCCTTCCCTTCCCACGAAAACATCATCCGTTACCCATCTTCCTGGCCCAGCGCCCCAGGGAGTGTTGTGAGAGATTTTAAATAAGTGAGCCTCTGACTGCCTGATGGTAAAATCAATCGCCTCCTTTGCCTGTCTTGTCTTGCGAGTTTTCTGGCTGTTTGTAGGTTTGGTGTCTGTCTATTTTTCTTTTTTACTGGTTTTCGTTTTTGATTTGTTTTCTTTTTTGATGGGATTAGTATGTGTGTGTGTGTTTGACTGTCTTCCTACCTATTTCTCTCTCTCTCTCTCTCTCTCTCTCTCTCTCTCTCTCTCTCTCTCTCTCTCTCTCTCTCTCTCTCTCTCTCTCTCTCTCTCTCTCTCTCTCTCTCTCTCTCTCTCTCTCTCTCTCTCTCTCTCTCTCTCTCTCTCTCTCTCGGGAAAAAGAGGTTAGGGAGAGCCTGACTCCACGTTATGTCTGTAAGAATAACACACACACGCACACGCACACGCACACGCACACGCACACGCACACACAGGTGTCTCCACGCTGAAGAAGGCACAGAGGATGCGAGAGGAATGGGTGAAAAAAGCGCGCCGTTGTTTGGATCGATGGGGATGTAAATATTGCAGGCTGGTGTGTCGCTCAAGTTGTCCGGTTCCCTCGAAGATGTCTGTACGCCCCCCCCCCCCCCCCCCCCCCCTCCATTCCCCTCGCTTATCTCCGCCCCCTTCCCCTGCTGACCTCCGCTTCCTACCTCATAATAACACAACTTTTCACGTGTCCTCGTCACATATACCGACTACACATCTATAGTAGTACAACGAAAGTGCGTCTAAAGCTATTATAACAACAACAACAACAACAACAACAACAACAACAACAACAACAACAAACAAGGTGTCCGGAGCCTCAGTAAACCAGTGGTCTCGGTGGCATCATTTTACTTCAAGGCCTTCGTGCTAATCACTCAATCAGGATCCCTTCTAATCAGCACGTGCTCCTCATAATGCGGACAAGTATAGCCGCGCTGATAGGGGCGTGTGTGTGGGGGCCGGGACGCAATAACAGAAGGTGTGGCGAGGAGCATAGCGGCGGGAATAGCTTTTTAAAACGAATCCTTGTCGCGGCAGTGAAGTAGGTTTTTTATGGGTGGTCTTTTTATCTGTTTTTGTTGTTATCTGTTGTTGTTATTGTTGTTTTTAAGGAATGTTTGTCTCGTAAGTGAAGTATTTCTTGTTGATGGGCTTATCTGTTTTTTTTGTTTTGTTTTTTTTCTTAGATATTCTCGTCGTTGTATTTGTTCTCTCTCTTATTCTTCCTCATCTCTTCTCTTCTTTTTAGCCTTGTACAGTTTAGTGGCATGCGGCAGAGACGCCATATTGCAGTAAGCTGGTGCTTGGTAATTAATGTTCCGTGGGTAATGGTGCGAGTGTAACTTCCACGCACATCTTTTTTTTTAAGAGAGAGAAAGACGAGAAAAAGTAGTTTAGCCAGTGTTAAATTCTTTTTTTTTTTTTTTTTTTTTGTATATATAGTTTTTTGAGTCTATAACGCCTGTAGACCTCTTCACGTGAGTCCTCTAATGGTTACTTACTTCTTATAACTCGTAACTTTGCTGGTAAGATTTTTTTAGTGACACCTATGATAATATATACGAGTAAATAAAGGCTTATGTCGCCCTGTACAGTGTCGCCTCGATGCACTCGCTGACGAAGGGAGGGTTGAGGGGGTAGGGCAGCATGTGGATGATCTTTGGCAACTCAGCGCGATGGCAGAAAACAAACACAAAGAACCACAACAGAAAAAGTCCGAAAACAACTTTTCTTATTCTTTTTCTGTATTTATGTGATCTGTATCTTTTGTATACTTGACCCCCCCCCCCCCTCATTGTAATTTCTTCCCCTTTTCTCAATAAACTTGTACACTTGTAAACTTGTCCCAAAACTGCACCACCCCCGTTGCCCTGTCGTAGTATTCCCGCCCACCCCTGCCTCCCCTGCCCCTGTCATCCCCTGCCAGTGTCACGCAGAAACCTGTCTCGTATACCTCAGGAAAATAAAATAGACGTATAAATAAATGTGCAAATAGATGAATATAAAGTTTAGCCGGATTTAGCTCGCGGAAATATCTGTGTTGACTTTGCGTTTAATATTTCAAAATATGTTCCTGCCTCGCCTCACTGACCCCCCAGCCTCTACCCTTCCCCTGCCCTCCTCCACTTCCCCTCCCCTCTCTCCCTCCTTCCACACTCCCCCTCCTCCCACTCTCCCTCCTCCCGCTCCCCCTCCCACTCTACCCCTCTTCCACTGCCCTCCTCTCACTCCTCCACCGCCACCCTCCCACCCATTCTTCCACCGCCCTCCCATTCTCCCTCCTACTCTCCCTCCTCCCACTATCCCTCCTCCCACCGCCACTCTTCCACTCTCCCTCCACGCCATCATCAGCCATCAGCACCAGCGTCATAATCAGCACTAGCATCACATCAGCACTACCATCATCATCAGCACTACCATCATCATCAGCACTACCATCATCATCAGCACCAGCGTCATCATCAGCACTAGCACCACATCAACACCAGCGTCACCATCAGCACTACACATGCCACCTCGACACGTCAGTAGAACAAACAAGTAAAAGAGTTGCATTGACATAGAATTCAATGTTTGCAAATATTTATCCCACAGTAATCAATCGAGTATTTGATGCCTTTATCAGGGGAAATAATATGACATCATCAATTTTATCTCCGCCCAAATTGCACGATACGCCGAAATGATAGATAAGAAAGTTTTAATGCTATAGTTTTGAGTTCTTACACTTTGATTTTATGTAAAGGTATTAGATTTATTTGTGTCCTCATTTTCAGTTCAGTACTTGTCTCTTATTCCTAGGATGCAAAGTCGTATTGTGCCATTTCATCTCCTGCGGGTTCTGATATGTAGTCTTCTCTTTGTTATTTTTATTTAGGCATGTAACTATTGTGTTATTAATTTATTTATTCACTCACTCACAGTAGTATTAGTAGCAGTATAGCAGTAGTAGTAACAGTAGCAGCGTCAAACAGAAGAAAAAAATAGGTAGGTAATGGAGTGGAAATGTGAAAATACTCGTAATAAGAAAACTATCAGTTCATCTTTATCACCACTTCATGCTTTGGGTTATGGCAGTGTGTGTGTGTGTGTGTGTGTGTGTGTGTGTGTGTGTGTGTGTGTGTGTGTGTGTGTATATGTGTGCGTATGTGTGCGTGCGTATGTGTGCGTGTATGTGTGTGTGTGTGTACAATCTACGAAAGATCAGAGCTGCCTACATTACAAGAGAGATAAACAGGCCAGTTCAATGAAAAAATTGTTGTTGTTTACCATTCAGTAATCGGAGTGGCCGTCGCTTCCCTGACCAACCTATAATAAAAATGGACACTTCTTGTTATTTCCCACCAATTCGTGAACGCAGCCCATCGCGATAAGAAGTGATGATGGGTGATGATTGGGCTGATGAGGGAGTGATCGATGGATAATGAGGGATGAGGCGTTGGAAGTAATGGGGTTTAATGGCGCGCAGAGGGTGATCTGTCGTGATGGGAGGTGATTGTGTTTAATGGGGGAGATGATTACAAGTAGTTAAAATCCACGAAAGAACAAAAATAACCCTGCAGACTAGTTTGAATACAGTGTCATTTGTCCTTACTGGTTTTTGACACACACACCACACACACCACACACACACACACACACACACACACACACACACACACACACACACCACACACACACACACACACACACACACACACACACACACACACACACACACACACACACACACACCACACACACACACACACACACACACCACACACACACACACACACACACACACACACACACACACACACACACACACACACACACACACACACACACACACACACACACACACACACACACACACACACACACACACACACACACACACACACACACACACACACACACACACACACACACACACACACACACACACACACACACCCCCACACACACACACACCCACACACACACACACCACACACACACACACACACACACACACACACACACACACACACACACACACACACACACACACACACACACACACACACCACACACACACACACACACACACACACACACACACACACACACACACACACACACACACACACACACACACACACACACACACACACACACACACACACACACACACACACACACACCACACACACACACACACACACACACACCACACACACACACACACACACACACACACACACACACACACACACACACACACACACACACACACACACACACACACAGTCTCTATTCTAATTTTAAATCCAAAGCTGGCTGTTGCGTATATGTGCGCAATGACATCACTTGCTCTCGTGCCCACGGCCTTGAATCTTCCGAATTTTCTACCATCTGGCTTCGACTTCAATGTAACTCTCTTAGTAAATTTATCAGTGCTGTATATCTCTCACCTAACTCCTCTGACTATGTAAAATTCTTCGACTACTTAACATCAAAAGTGATGCACATCTCATCTCATTTTCCTTTAGCTGAAATTTTCATTCTTGGGGACTTCAATGTTCACCACCAGCTTTGGCTATCATCTTCTTTCACTGACCAACCTGGTGAACAAGCCTACAACTTTTCTATCCTCCAAGACCTAGAGCAGCTGGTGCAGCACCCTACCCGTATTCCTGACCGCCTTGGAGACACGCCCAACATTCTTAATCTTTTCCTAACTACTAACCCTTCTGCTTACTCTGTGAAACTATTCTCTCCGTTGGGTTCCTCCGATCACAATCTTATTTCTGTAACCTGTCCTATCGCTCCGGTACCGTCTCGGGACCCACCTAAGCGGAGGTGCTTCTGGCACTTCAACTCAGCTAAGTGGGAAGACCTAAGGCAGTACTACTCTGATTTTCCATGGAATGATTACTGCTTCCATGTCAAAGACCCATCTCTTTGTGCAGAGCGCATAACTGAGGTCATAGTCTCTGGCATGGAGGCGTACATTCCACATACTTTCTATAATCCTAAAGCCCGTCAACCTTGGTTTAACTCTGCTTGTTCTCATGCTGTCCGAGATAGAGAGGTGGCTCACAAACGGTACCGTAAGCATCCATCTCCTGAAACTCATGCCCTTTATATTTCTGCCCGCAATCATGCCAAATCTTTACTTCAACTTACCAAAAACTCTTTCATTCATAGAAAATGTCAAAATCTTTCTGAATCAAATTCCTCTCGTGACTTCTGGCATCTAGCTAATAACATCTCTAACAATTTTTCTTCTTCATCTGTCCCTCCTATACTTCACCCAGATGGCTCCTCAGCTGTCTCATCTACTTCTAAAGCTGAACTCTTCGCTCAAACATTTGCTAAAAATTCCACTCTGGCTGATGAAGGGCTTGTTCCTCCTTCTCCTCCACCCTCTGACTTTATTATGCCTGTCATTAAGATCCTTCGGAATGATGTTTTCTTTGCCCTTTCTGGCCTAGATCCTCGGAAGGCTTACGGTCCTGACGGAGTCCATCCTATTGTTCTCAAAAACTGTGCTTCTGTGCTTGCACCTTGCCTGGTCAAACTTTTCCGTCTTTGTCTATCTACTTCCACCTTTCCTTCTTGCTGGAAGTTTGCTCACATCCAACCTGTTCCTAAGAAGGGTGACCGTTCTAATCCTTCAAACTACCGTCCTATAGCTTTGACTTCCTGCCTTTCTAAAGTTTTTGAATCTATACTTAATAAGAAGATTCTTAAGCATCTATCTGCTCACAATCTTCTATCTGATCGTTAGTACGGTTTCCGTAAAGGGCGATCTACTGGCGATCTTCTAGCTTTCCTACCTGAATCTTGGTCATCCTCCTTTCGGGGTTTCGGTGAAACTTTTGCTGTTGCCCTTGACATATCAAAAGCTTTTGATAGAGTCTGGCACAAATCTTTAATTTCCAAACTACCCTCATTCGGTTTCTATCCTTCTCTCTGTACCTTCATTTTTAAGTTTCCTTTCAAACCGTTCTATTGCAGCTACTGTAGACGGACATTGTTCTTCTCCTAAA
>JACEEZ010019067.1:99874-104874 GCA_016584305.1 Chionoecetes opilio | reverse complement strand
TTAATCTCGATGTAATTTCTAAGTTTATAATTTTATGGACTGCTATAGAAAAATAATGGTGGGTTAACTTTTTAAAATCAAACTAATTGAATACTATAGACAAGGACGACCGGTAGGCCTACAGTTCGCGTACAAATCCTTTTGGACGAGTTAGGTCAAAATTAACTGTTTGCCCGTCGTTAACCATCAAATATATACATCACCATTCACCTAATGATATAAATAATCCTGTACAGTGTACCGGACGGTACTAGGTGATACCGGACGGTACTAGGTGGTACCGGACGGTACTAAGTGCTACCGGACGGTACTAGGTGGTACCGGACGGTACTAAGTGCTACCGGACGGTACTAAGTGCTACCGGACGGTACTAGGTGGTACCGGACGGTACTAGGTGGTACCGGACGGTACCAGGTGGTACCGGACGGTACTAAGTGCTACCGGACGGTACTAGGTGGTACCGGACGGTACTAGGTGCTACCGGACGGTACTAGGTGCTACCGGACGGTACTAGGTGCTACCGGACGGTACTAGGTGCTACCGGACGGTACTAGGTGCTACCGGACGGTACTAGGTGCTACCGGACGGTACTAGGTGCTACCGGACGGTACTAGGTGCTACCGGACGGTACTAGGTGGTAACGGACGGTGCTAGGTGGTACCGGACGGTACTAGGTGCTACCGGACGGTACTAGGTGCTACCGGACGGTACTAGGTGCTACCGGACGGTACTAGGTGGTACCGGACGGTACTAGGCGCTACCGGACGGTACTAGGCGCTACCGGACGGTATCGGGCGCTACCGGATGGTACCGGGCGCTACCGGACCGTACCGGGCGGTACCAGACGCTACCGGACGGTTTTTAGCCACACCGCCTCCCCATATTACTTTGGCATATCTCTCTCTCTCTCTCTCTCTCTCTCTCTCTCTCTCTCTCTCTCTCTCTCTCTCTCTCTCTCTCTCTCTCTCATGTGTGTATGTCTGTGGCGGGCGGACACACACGCACATGAATGGGTGGGCGGGTGTACGTATAAATATTTCATTAAGAAGCTACTTTTGTGCAGGTTAACCCATGCTGTACGGAACCACCTCGGCCGCTGGCTATGTGTTCTGAGTGAATTTTTCAGTGTTCTTTTTAAGTGGGCGTCCCTCTGCTGCCGACCGTACCGAGGGAGGGGCGGAGGGGGAGGGAGGGGGGATGAGGGTTGTTGATGAAGAGGAGGAAGGGGGGTGAGGGAGAGGAGAGAGGGTGAGGAGGAACGTTTTGTACAGCGAGGAGTAATTTTAGCATTATAGAGATCCCTTGATTCTGGAGAGAGAGAGAGAGAGAGAGAGAGAGAGAGAGAGAGAGAGAGAGAGAGAGAGAGAGAGAGAGAGAGAGAGAGAGAGAGAGAGAGAGAGAGAGAGAGAGAGAGAGAGAGAGAGAGAGAGAGAGAGAGAGAGAGGAGAGATCCATACCTACATCCACACTCGTACATACATACAAACAAATAAACAGACACATTTTTACCCCCACAAACCTGCCGTCCTCCCCTCCCTCTCCCCCTTGGCCTTTGCATCATCCCCCCCTCCCTCCTTTCCCTCATCCCCACCTCCCTCCTTTCCCTCATCCCCCGCTCCCTCTTTTCCCTCATCCTCCCCTCCCTCTCCCCCTCGGTCTTTGCAACAAGCGTGCAATCACTCCAAAGAATTGTCGCCGCCACTCCCTGCCTGCCTGCGTGTTCCCGCCCGCGACACCACGCTTCCGCCGCGCTTAATTAACATCAGAAATAGTGCAACAGGAAATTTTGGGAAAAGACTACTCAAATGGATCGGTTGAAGTGACAAAGAAGGCCTGGTTAAAAGAGAAGGTTAAAAGAAAAGGTTAAAAGAAGGCCTGTTTAAAATATAATGTTAAAAGAAGGCCTGGTTAAAAGAAAAGGTTAAAAGAAGGCCTGGTTGAAATATAATGTTAAAAGAAGGCCTGGTTAAAAGAAAAGGTTAAAAGAAGGCCTGTTTAAAATATAATGTTAAAAGAAGGCCTGGTTAAAAGAAAAGGTTAAAAGAAGGCCTGGTTGAAATATAATGTTAAAAGAAGGCCTGGTTAAAAGAAAAGGTAAAGAAGGCCTGGTTGGTTTTATAGGCACATATGTTTATCCCTACATGTATATCTCATGCATGCACCTTTTCTGCTAATAATGTCCATGTTTTAAGATTATTACTATGACGTGTCACGCCCATAAAACACAAGGTGGTTTTATAATAACTAGGAAATAGACGTCCACACTAAAGATGTGGAACGTGTCTAAGCTCGCACAGGCTAAAGTCAACTTTTTAAATACCCTCACCTTAAAATACTTCTATTACAACCTGACCTAACCCAATCTAACTTTCACCATCCCCTTCTTTGATTTTCTTTACTTTTTAACGTAACGTAAACATTTTACAAGCCAATATGCACTCTAGACCTTGCCCCCATTCGCAGAGTAAACATTTTACAAGCCAATATGCACTTTAGACCTTGCCCCCATTCGTGGAGTAAACATTTTACAAGCCAATATGCACTCTAGACCTTGCCCCCATTCGAGGAGTAAACATTTTACAAGCCAATATGCACTCTAGACCTTGCCCCCATTCGTGGAGTAAACATTTTACAAGCCAATATGCACTCTAGACCTTGCCCCTATTCGTGGAGTAAACATTTTACAAGCCAATATGCACTCTAGACCTTGCCCCCATTCGTGGAGTAAACATTTTACAAGCCTATATGCACTCTAGACCTTTCCCCCATTCGTGGAGTAAACATTTTACAAGCCAATATGCACTCTAGACCTTGCCCCCATTCGTGGAGTAAACATTTTACAAGCCAATATGCACTCTAGACCTTGCCCCCATTCGTAGAGTAAACATTTTACAAGCCTATATGCACTCTAGAACTTGTCCCCATTCGTGGAGTAAACATTTTACAAGCCAATATGCACTCTAGACCTTGCCCCCATTCGTGGAGTAAACATTTTACAAGCCAATATGCACTCTAGAACTTGCCCCATTCGTGGAGTAAACATTTTACAAGCCTATATGCAACTCTAGAACCTTGCCCCATTCGAGGAGTAAACATTTTACAAGCCAATATGCACTCAAACCTTGCCCCCTTCGGGGAGTAAACTTTTAAAAGCCTATATCGATTCACCAAATTATTTATACCAAAAATGAATTCGGCTAAAATAGGTGTATAGAATATACTAATATGTAACCTGGGCGCCCACATTTGTACAAGAGCGACCCGCCTAACCCTTGCGCCTCCCCCTTAAAAGACGGGTTAAATTGTAGCACAGAACACCACACCCACACACAACACACACACACCACACAACCACACACCCCCACCACACACCACCACCCACACAACCACAATACACACACAACACACACTACACACACACACCACCCGTCAGCACATCACCAAAAAAGCGATGAAAATATATTGGGAAGCACCAAAATATAAGAGAAATTTTGTCTTTTTCTGTACACTATTTGGTCAAAAATACATTGGTAGCAGGAGTGTTGCAGTTCACAGCAGCGGGAGGTAGCAGTGGGGGGCGTAACGGGGGGAGAGTGCGGCAAGGCCTGAGCAGGACAGGAAAGGACAGGGGGACGGACGGTGAAAGGGGGTCCGGCCAGCGGGCGGGGCGCGGCAGGATGAAACACTGCCACCGGATACAAAAACTTAAAATCACTCTAGACCTTGCCCCCTTTCGTGGAGTAAACATTTTACAAGCCTATATGAAGATTCACCATCTATTTAGAAACCAAAGAATGAATTCGGCCCTAATAGGTGCCAACGGCGGCGGCGGCTTTTTTTTTAAAAGCCAAACACGATGTATTAAAGTTCTATGTTTTATCAAACACAAAAGGTTTCCACAAACCCTTTAATTCTAAGTGTCACCCACACACGTCCACACAACACAAGTGTCTATAGTCCTCTGACGCGTCGTGTGTCCTGCTACCAGCGGGGTGAGGCAGGGCATGCCTAGGGGGGTGCCTGCTGTATGGGAAACAAGGTGTGGCCGTCTCCAGGAGGTGCTGCACTCTGGTGGCATGTGGTAGATGACGTGGCATGGGCGTGACACGTCATAGTAATAATCTTAAAACATGGACATTATTAGCAGAAAAGGTGCATGCATAAGATATACATGTAGGGATAAACATATGTGCCTATAAAACCAACAGCCTGGTTAAAATAAAAGGTTAAAATAAGGCCTGGTTAAAATAAAATTTTAAAAGAAGGCCTGGTTAAAATATAATGTTAAAAGAAGACCTCAATAGAATGTGAATAAAAAAGAAAAAGAAAAAAAAGAGGGTATGTCTAAGGCCTCTGTTGCTGCTCCTACTATTGTAACTCTTTTTTTCAATTGGTTAAGATGCTATTGTGATTCCTGGTGCTTCGAAACACTGAGAAGTTGATCTAATGGGTAGTTATGAAAGAAGGCGACCGTCACTAACATTATTTATACTGCTACCTCTACTTCTACTACTACTACTACTACTTATACTACTACTACTACAACTTCTATCCTACTTCTACTACTACCACTACAACCACTACTGCCAATTTGTTCCCTTCCACCACTACCAACATCAACAATAATGAAAATAATAATTACAACATCAACAACAGCAACAGCAACAAATGAGCAGCGACAACAACATTAATAACACGGCCAATGCGCTTTCCGTCTCCTTTCAATTGTAAGAACCCAAGAAAGCGAATATTCGATTTTTGTCTCAAGAAGAAAAAAAACTACGAAAAGGAAAGTGGCAGGTTTGCAAGACTGGTGAAGCAGCAGACGACCTTGCCAGAAACCAGACTCTGTGATCAGGCCTTGCAGACAGTCCGCCAGTCAACCGCCCTACGTCTCTGATTGGTTGTCAAGCAGCGGCGTTTGTGATTGGTTTGTAACTCGCTATCCTAACTCTTAACTCATTGTTTAACTCGCTGTCCTAACCTATACTTCTAAGCTT
>JACEEZ010019067.1:88656-91729 GCA_016584305.1 Chionoecetes opilio | reverse complement strand
GTTTTATGAAAAATTCCCAAAAATTTTGACTTTTTAATTATCGAATACAGTAGAGAAATTTATGTTCAAATGATCAGAGGGAAATTAAAACCCATTCAGACTTTTTTTATCATTTTTTACGTCATCCTTTGATTCGTATTTTCCTTTCTTCAGTAATATATACAGGCTAACTACACTTGGGCTTTCCTGCGTTATCAACTATTCGATGTAGGGGAGACCGGGGCTGATTGTCACATTTGTTCATACTTTTACACATATCTACACTAGTTAAAGTAAGAACAAGCTGTAACTTAGGGGAGTGTGATATTAGGAGGCGCTAGTATGTAAATTATTCAGTGTACGTACATAAGAATCGATACATAGCCGTGGTAAAAAAGTGTATTTTGCTAATGCTTCAAGAGGAGAGACCGTAAGACAGAGAGGAAATACCGTAAAAGTCATCATGAATACTCAATTAGCATCACTTTATAAGAATACCAAGAGGCACAACTTCTCGCCTTGAGTTGTGTGGAAGAGTCACAGGCTACTGGAAGGCGGCAACCAAAGTGTGACTCATAATACTACCACTACCGCCACCCACACCCTTTATCCCTATGTAAATGTCCCTAAATGCTCTCCACTCCACAACCCAGATTGACCACCGTACCACATGATAATATATTTGTTTTGATATTCGTAACGTTGTGACGGATTAAGATAGATGGCTTCTCACTTTCCATCACTTCCCATCCCTTCATTTGCACCTGTATACGTGAGGGAGTGAAGGGAAGGGAGGGGAGGCGGAGGGAAGGGAAGAGAGGGGAGGGGAAGGGAAGGGAAGAGGGAATAGCAGTCGAGCAATAAAGGGAACCAACTGTACCACTATGTTCCTTCCTCCTCCTCCTCCTCCTCCTCCTCCTCCTCCTCCTCCTCCTCCTCCTCCTCCTCCTCCTCCTCCTCCTTCAACGCCTCTAGCTCATCGGTACCTGGTCTTCCTTCCCCGTCTCCCCTCTTCCCTTCCTTCCCCTCATCTACCTCCACGTTGTGTGTGAGGGATGGCATAGCTTGATAACAGGCCTGGAGGGGGGGTGAGGGAAGGTGAGGGGAGTAGTATTGGTCCTATGGTAGGGAAGGAGTGACGGGTAGAGGGGAACTAAGAGGGGAGAGACGTGGGAGGTAGAGGAGTAGGAGTGAGGAAAGAGAGGGGAAAGGGGAGAGTGCCAGGTGAGGGTAAGGAGAGTACCATATGGGGGTGGAAGTACGAAAGAGGAAGTGAGAAAGAGACATTAACTGATGAGAAGGAGGAAGGGTCGTAAGGAGGGTATAGGATATGAAGGAGAGGGAAGGAGTGTCGTGAAGGAGGAGAGGAAGAGAAGAGGAAGGGAGGAATAAGCCGTGTGTAGGTGGAGGTAAATACTATGGACAGGGAGGAAAATGCTTAGGTAGTGAAAGAGGAAATGCCAAGAGGGCGATGGGAACGAAATTGCCAACGAGAGAGAGAAGAGAGAAAGAAGAAGGAGGAGATAGAGAGAGAAGAGAGATAAGAGAGATGAGAGAGAAAAGAGAGAGAAGTACATAAAAAAACATAAAACTTATTTTTCATCACCAGCACCACATCACCATCACTACTTTTAATCTCGAAAACCCTAGCTTTAAATTAGCCAGCAGAAGAGAGGAACGCCGGTGCCTCAGATTCCAGGAAGATACGCTGCGGGGGCGGAGGCGAGTAGGTGGACGCGTGCCAAGAACGTGTGGGTGGTTATATAGTGGAGGAAGAGTAACTATAGGCTCTGTTAGTGGAGGTGGTGAGCTGTGGATGTTTAGTGGTGGGTAGGTGGGGCAGTTTGTAGGTGGAGATAGTGGTGGTGGTGTTTGAAGTGGTAAGAATGATATTGATGTAATTAATGTGATGGTGACGATTAATTATATAGTAGGTGGAATAATGTAGGAGTGTAATGTTGTGGAGAGGATGTGTGATGGTACAGATGTATGGTAGGTGGAAAGGTAGTATTGAAGACCTTGTATAGAGGATGTGTGATGGTACAGATGTATGGTAGGTGGAAAGGTAGTATTGAAGACCTTGTATAGAAGTGGTGGTTAATGGTGTATAGATGACTAGTGGAAGGAATGTAGTGTGTGTAGATGGTGATGATGTTGGTGAAGTAGTGTGTTTCTGGTGGTGGTGATGAGAGAGAGAGAGAGAGAGAGAGAGAGAGAGAGAGAGAGAGAGAGAGAGAGAGAGAGAGAGAGAGAGAGAGATGAGGAGAGAGAGAGAGAGAGAGAGAGGAGAGAGAGAGAGAGAGAGAGAGAGAGGAGAGAGAGAGAGAGAGAGAGAGAGAGAGAGAGAGAATTGTGCTCAGAGATATTGGTGTGTTGAGGTGTATGGTGTGATTGTAAAGATAGTGATGGAATATTGTTTATTTAGTACACAGTGATAGCAGCAAGTGTGAATAGCGTTGAAGGTAGTCTGCGTTGAGTACAATTTAGTGGCAGTGAGTGTTAAGTGGTGGTGGTAGAGGTGAGGTGATCTGTATTAAGTAAGTAAAGTGTGCACATGGTGGTAGTGAATATGGGTAGTGATGGTGGTGGTGAGTAGTTATATGTTAAGTATATAAGGTGGCAGCGGATTAGGATAGGTGGTGGAGGTGGTGGTAAAGTAATCTATGTAAGTACAAATTGGTGGCAGCAGTAGGATAGGTGGTGGAGGTGGTGTGTGTGTGTGTGTGTGTGTGTGTGTGTGTGTGTGTGTGTGTGTGTGTGTGTGTGTGTGTGTGTGTGTGTGTGCTTGGTGTACGGTGTTGTGTGTGGGGTGTCGGGCCTACGTAACTCTCTTGATGTGACACGACGAAGGTTTGAAAAGGACTGAATATCGACGTTCTGCCTCACTCCTTCCCTCCTTCCCTCTGTCTTAGAGAGAGAGAGAGAGAGAGAGAGAGAGAGAGAGAGAGAGAGAGAGAGAGAGAGAGAGAGAGAGAGAGAGAGAGAGAGAGAGAGAGAGAGAGAGAGAGAGAGAGAGAGAGAGAGATGAAACTTTTATTATTTCCACATCTCACTTTACACTCTTCGTTAATGCGTAGTGATAAAAAGTTTATTT
>JACEEZ010019067.1:63656-78656 GCA_016584305.1 Chionoecetes opilio | reverse complement strand
TCCTCCTCCTCCCTCCTCCTCCTCCTCCTCCCCCTCCTCCTCCTCTTCTTTTTCTTCTTTGCTTCCTCCTCTTTCTGTCTTCATTCTTATTATCATATGTAAATCAATCCAAAAAAAGAAAGGTTGATGATCCCAGACTTCAATCAGGTAATTGTGATAATAGTAATAGTGATAATAGTAATAATAACAATTGTAATAATTATGGAGGGTCGCCAAGTGTCCATCTTCTGTCAGGGGAAAAAATCAAGTCGAAGCAAATCTCACGTCTTCTTTAAAAGAGAAAGAAGGGAAAGGAGACGGTGAATAAGATAAAAGAGAAGAGGTGGAAATTCAGTGGTTTTCGATGTGTCCCCACGGCGATGTGAGAAGTGGGAAGGAGGGTTGGGTGTGGGGGGGACTGGAGGGGAGAGTGAGGGGACTGCGAAAGGTGGATATGTGGCACCCTCTCCCCTCTACCCTCACACCCACACCCACACCCACACCCTGGCCGCCTGGGAAGCACACGTCTGCTGTAAACCTTTCAAAAGATATCCTGGAATTCTGGACCCTTTTGATAAATAGCCGGGTGATGTTCCCCTGCATAAACCAAACTACTCGGGGCATCACCACACACGCCGGCCCTTTGTGCGAATAAGAACGTGGCTTTATATTCCTTTTTAGTGTGGATTTAGCATGTGGGGATGACAGTGAAGGGCGGGATGAGGTCTGGTTTTAGGGGGCAGGGATGGATGGATTGGGCGGGGATGCTAAAAGTTGTCAGGATACATATAGGGTTGGAGATATAAATTACCCTTCTTGTAAAACATCTTTTCATGTGTCCTACGTAGGGTGGTGTTATTCCTGCGAGGGGCGGCTTCTTAGGGAGGTGTACGAGGCCCTTGATGGAGGTGGTAGAGGGGCAGGGAGTAATAAGGGGGAGGCGACGTCTTCACCTTCAGGAGGGTCGGAAGGGTTGGTTCACATGATGGTTCGCAGTTATTTTTATAAGGCGTCAAAGTACCTTGTTGCAGCAGGACATCTGAGGCAAGTTCACAGCAGCCCAGGGTCACCGAAGTCCTGTGCTCAAAATATCCCGTCGCATAGGAGGAAGTGATGAAGAAAGTGCGTACAAGTAGGAACGATGTGTGGCAACTCGACGTCAACAGAGTACAAGGAATACATGGCCAGGCGTCGTGCCGCAGAGGGAAGCTGCACACCGTCCCTCAGGAAATTAAGAACAAACTTACGCTAGAAAAAGAAGTAATTAGCTCACTCGTATTTGGCCAAATTTTTCCCGTGAGATAATGACCCCACGAAGACCCCAGCTGGAGGAGCCTTTGTCTCGCGGGCCACCACCGCAAGGCTCCGGCACGCACGCCACTCCGCCTCCCTCCTATCCCTGCTGCACCTCGCAAACCATGACACTTAAATACGAGCATACCAAGTTAAGTCATCGAAGACGATACCTAGTGAGGATTGGTTACCGGGACAACACCTGCACCCACCACGCAACCTTACCCATGCGAGGCACTCGTGTTTCGTTGGGAGCCAAATGTGCATACACATATTATCGGGCATATCTATCTATCTATCTATCTATCTATATGTATTTATATAATGGAGACAGAAATAGAGGAAAGGAAAGTGAGTCGTACCTACAGTGTCCAGCAAACTTATCATTACTTTATTATTTTCATCCCCGCAATCTGCACAGGCGCCGCGGCCCGCTGCACGCCACACCCGGCACACTCCGCCGTGCCGGGATGAGCAACGCGCCGCGAGTGCCGCCGTCGCCGAGCACCCGCCGCTTATTAATGCTGTGCAGGAAGAACTTGCGTCGGGAAGTAATCGTTTGTGGATGAAGAATAACGACAGCGTCTCTATGTAGACAAGCCTTTGTTGGTTGTTTGCCTGCCGTGCTTGCCTTATAACCATCATCTGTCCCGTAACATTTTTCCGACCCTTGCATCATCATTCTTAACTCACCTCACCTCACCTCACCTCACCTCACCTCACGTCACGTCACGTCACGTCACGTCACGTCACCTCACCTCACCTCACCTCACCTCACGTCGCCTTACCTAAGCAGTAAGCATGCCTCACCATTATCACATCGACTTATGATTTACCGTGCTACTTTACTCTCTACTACATTACTACACTCTTTTTATCTCATCTGCATCTCATCTTATTCTAATTTCGTAAACGCCATTTAAATATTTTATTCTTATAGAAAAATATGAACTTAGTGTTGTGCTACACACACACACACACACACACACACACACACACGCACACGCACGCACGCACGCACGCACGCACGCACGCACGCACGCACGCACGCACGCACGCACGCACACACGCACACACGCACACACGCACACACGCACACACACACACACACACACACCTCTACTGCTCGTAACACTTCTTGCTTGTTCAAATGTGTGCTTGGATGGGTCCGTGTGTGTCTGTGTGCGTGTGTATGTGTGTGTGTGTGCGTGTGCGTGTGTGTGTGTCTTATAAGTGCGGCCGTGTATGCTAAAGACAGCTGTGTGCGTCTGTGTGTGCGGCGGCGGCTCTGCATGCGTGCACTGATGGCCTCCGGGAACAAACAAAGCCCGGAGCCTCTTCTTGGAGCATCAAAGGTCAGACGGCGCCGCCCCGCTGCCCTACTTACCGCCGCCGCTGACCGCCGCCAGCAAACACCGTCCCGGGAGGATAAGATTACTCACTGAGGATGGAAGAGAGCGAACCTTCACAATCCAAGCCAAAAGGAACGCCAGAATGGAAGTGACCCCATCCATCACCACCCATAGTGCCAGGGAGGGCCAGTGCCGGGGTGGGGGGGGAGGCGGCAGGTAGAATGAAGTCGAGAGAGAGAGAGAGAGAGAGAGAGAGAGAGAGAGAGAGAGAGAGAGAGAGAGAGAGAGAGAGAGAGAGAGAGAGAGAGAGAGAGAGAGAGAGAGAGAGAGAGAGAGAGACCATTGCCGTTAAGGATTACTATGCATTAGAGTAAGCTTGTCTAAGAAAATCTATTCTATCGATCGACAAGGGAACAAAAGACTGCATGCAGGAAAACTAAAAATAATTGCTTTGCTTGATCCTTAACGTTACAGACTCAAAGACGAAGAGCAGACCGACCTCCAGAAGCTCTTGTATAGTGTCAGCAGGAGCCTTGACTAGCATGCGGGTGTCACAAAACTAATACAGTCATGAAGGAATAATAAACAGTGGCTAAAAATACAAAGAATTTTTTTTATACATATTTTTTTTTACATCACAAACGACTGGGCAAGGGGAAAAAGAGGTAACAAATATTGCGTGTATGGGTTCTTTATTTTTGTTTCGTGTTGTAGTTACCTAGTGGTATTAACATCGCTATTACAGGGAGATTACATGTACTGTACGTATATCGAGCGTTTTTTTATGTATAATTAAACCTGTTCTCTTTTGTTTGTGCCTAAAAGCGATCTGCAGGAGGGTTAATATAAACAGAGAACCACGAAATGAAACTACTATAGCACTCATGGACAGAGGAAACGGAATAGGAACAAGCTTAACATCACAAAAGTAAGCATAACACGACGGAACGGTGGGTAATACTTGGACACAGGAACAGAGGAACGGAACATGTGGAACAGAGACAATAATAATAAAAAAAAAATTTACGTTGAATCCTATAGCGCCTGTAGACTATTTATTATCAACCTGGAGGGACGTGATGGTTGGCCCTCCGCCCGTTGGTTGGCGCAGGCTGGATTTTTATAGTGATACCTGTGATGTTATAGCTGAAGGTCCGTTTTCTGTGATAGTCAACCCTCATCTCAGTTAGGCTCGTGCTGCCACCTATTGTCCCACCGCCACACTTGAAGTCGCAGTCGATGGAACAGGAATGCAGCATGCGGGTTGCTTCGGCCACTCGACGATGGATTTACAGTTGCTCCTTAGTGAGACTTGAACTCGGGACCTTGTGCTCACCTCCCAGGCTCTGGTCGACCACGTTAAAGATGGCTGAAAGAGTTGTGTCCCCGGCAGGATTCGAACTCAGGAATCAAGCTCACTACTCCAAGACGCTAACCACTCGGCCACCGCCTCCCAAAAATAGTACAATAGGACAGAGGAATACAGAACCAGTATGGACAGAATGAACGGAATAAGAACAACCTTAGCACAAAAAACGGAATGGTACACCCTAAAAATCGGACAGGAACATTACAACGGAACCTGCTGAACAATAATGACGGAGATACGGAACAGGACTGGAACACGTAACGAAACACACCATATTATAATCAACCTTATCAGCCAACACACCCCTGGAAGCAGCGCCCTATCTTCTACTTCCATCTTCCATTCATCGTCTCTTCCCCTCTTTTATCTTCCCTTACCCTTCTCTATCTCCCCTCTCCTCTCCCCTCTCCTTCCCTTTTAAGATACATATTAGCGGTGAAGTAGAATCTAGGGAGAGAAAATAATGAAAAAAGAAACGGCGAACTCAATTGAATTTCTAATTGGAAGTCTCAAATGGTCGGTTTTTTTTAATCAAGACATTTATCTTTTCTTGATATAAGTCGGAGGGAGGGAGAGTAGATGTGGAGGGGAGGGGAGGGAGGGAGAGGGGAGAGGAGATGGGAGGGGAGGGAGAGGAGGAGGGGAGGGTACTAGGGAATAAAATGGTCAGAATAGAGGGGAAAAAGTGAGAGGCGTGTAATTATCTTGTCTAATCTGTTCGTGTCTGTCTGTATGTGTCTATCTGTATATGTCTTTCTATGTTTGTATTGAAGTATCTATGTATATGTGTATATGTATGTATGTATGTATGTATGTATGTATGCATATTCGCCTGTCTTCTGACCTGTTTGTCTGTCCGTTCATATGTCGACCTGTGAAAAAAAATCTACGTTTGTATCTCTTATTAACCTGTTAACTCTCCGCCCATCAAGAATGCATCTACGTACCTGTATCTTTCCTCCTCCTCCTCCTCCTCCTCCTCCTCCCTCCCCCCTTCATAACACACGTAGCCACAATTCCTCAGACAAACAAGTCAACAGCCTCGGCCCTTGACCCACTGAGTGCCGAGAAGCCTGCTGACCTGCCTGCCTGCCTACCTGTTTGCCTGCCAGCCTGCATCTGTTTTCCTGTCTACCTGCCTGTCCACTTTTTTTCCTGCCTACCTGCCTACCTACCTCAGCACCTATTTTCCTGTCCACCTTCTTTCCTGCCTGCCTATCTGCCTGCCTGCCTGCCTGCCTGCACCTGTTTTCCTGTCCACCTGTCCACTTTTCCTGTCCACCTTTCCTGTCCACCTGCCTGTCCACCTTTCCTGTCCACCTTTCCTGTCCACCTGCCTGTCCACCTTTCCTGTCCACCTGCCTGTCTGTCCGCCACCCTTCACACGCCATCAAACCCCCACAAGTACTACAAAGGACCGGCCACCAAGAACACTCCAACCAATATATCGCGTCATCGTTCTTTTAACAACATTAACTTTATTACACTCTATGAACTTAATGTTTTCACGACTTATCTTTGATGTTGGCCGATTGGATTAGTGAGCGTGTTGGTCTGCGCCGGGACGGGATTGGCCGCGGTAATTCTTTTCTTTGTGAGGTGTAGCGGATATTGGTTGGCGGAAGGATGAGTCTTACTTTCATGGATTCTCTATTATTTTTCGACCACGCTCATTTGAGGTAAGAATCAAGGTTTATTAGATGATTAAGTTCATTGTGGTTTTTTTACCACAGTTTGTCAAGCTTGATTGTATTGCTTTCTGACTAAACATTATTTTTTTCATAATTGTTTCACTTAAGGACTCTTCATTAGGTAAATATATAGTTTTAATAGATAGATAAATAAGATCGATATTTTATTAACCACCACATACTACAGTTTATATTTTCACAATAACCACGATCTTGATTTCCTTATAGCATCCACAAGGCGCCTGTTCGTGTTGGGGTGATATTCCATATGATTTTATTGATACAGGTTTACATTTTCCTATTAGAATGACGGATCTTGTCTTTTGTGTGTTGAAAATGTATATAAGAAATGTTGGACGGGGGGAGAAAAGGAGATTAGAAAGAATGTTAGGAGGAAGGAGAAGGGAGGATACATGGAGTGCTTGAAGGGAAAAGGAAGAGGAAGAGGTAGGGAAGAGGAAAAGGAAGGGAACAAGGAAGAAGAAGGGAGGATACATAGAGTGCTTGGGGGAAGAGGAAGAGGAAGGAAGGAGGAAGGGAAGAAGAAGAGGAAGAGGAAGGGAAGGAGTCTTACCTGCACCACCTGTCTAACAAGCCCATCGTTGTCCTCTGATTCACCTGTGTTCACCTGTCCCCCGCGGTGCTCATTAGGTCCTCCGCCCACTGGTAATTACACCCTCCACCTGGCACTAATTTCTACCGCTCCTTCGGCTTAATCACCGTTCCTACTTGAGTAATTAGTGGCAGACACTCGAGGGCTTCTCCTGAGCCTCCACAACCACCATGCCTTTCCTGAGGTCCCGCTGCCTGCTGCCTCCCTGCTCTGTCTTATCCTCTACCCCCCCCCCCCCTCTCCTTCCTCTCTCTCTCTCTCCCCTCTCTCTCTCCTCTCTCATCTCTCTCTCTTCTCTCTCTCTCTCTCTCTCTCTCTCTCTCTCTCTCTCTCTCTCTCTCTCTCTCTCTCTCTCTCTCTCTCTCTCTCTCTCTCTCTCTCTCTCTCTCTCTCTCTCACCCTTTTTTTTTTTTTTTTTTTTTATTTAAACATACATATATATGAAGCCCAAAGGTGCACTGTCGTGTGCTACCTATCTTAAGGGCAATATACACATAAATATAAAGACCTAAAAACTAAAAACTAACATTATATACATATAAGCATCACTAAAGTGTTTGTTGAGGCACTGTTGCTGTCACTAGTGTCACAGTATCACTAGCCTCAGCGGGGTGGGCTTCTACAGTCTCCACCGATTGGCCGCCAACTTTACACTTTGTGTGTTCATCTCCTGGATGTGAGGGACAGCGGCCGTCTCTCTCTCTCTCTCTCTCTCTCTCTCTCTCTCTCTCTCGTCTCTCCTCTCTCTCTCTCTCTCTCTCTCTCTCTCCTCTCTCTTTTCTCTCTCTCTCTCTCTCTCTCTCCTCTCTCTCTCTCTCTCTCTCTCTCTCTCTCTCTCTCTCTCTCTCTCTCTCTCTCTCTCTCTCTCTCTCTCTCTCTCTCTCTCTCTCCCCTCTCTCCCCTCCTCTCTCTCTCTCTCTCTCTCTCTCTCTCTCTCTCTCTCTCTCTCTCTCTCCTCTCTCTCTTCTCTCTCTCTCTCTCTCTCTCCTCTCTCTCTCTCTCTCTCTCTCTCTCTCTCTCTCTCTCTCTCTCTCTCTCTCTCTCTCTCTCTCTCTTCTCTCTCTCTCTCTCTCTCTCCTCTCTCTCTCTCTCTCTCTCTCTCTCTCTCCTCTCTCTCCTCTCTCTCTCTCTCTCTTCTTCTCTCTCTCTCTCTTCTCCCCTCTCTCCCCTCTCTCTCTCTCTTCTCTCTCTCTCCTTCTCTCTCTCTCTCTCTCTCTCTCTCTCTCCTCTCTCTCTCCTCCGCGTGCCTTGTTCCACTGCTCCTTCCTTGATCTTTATTCTATAGGTATCTCACATAATTGTTGTTGTTTGTTACACACACACACACACACACACACACACACACACACGAGATGACAGGCCGGCTGACCCCCATCAAAGGCCATGGCAATCATTGGAGAAACAGCAGAATCATATCAAGTTTCCCGCCTCCACTGCTTTTAGAAGTGCACCGATCGGGCTGTTGTGTAGTGTGAGGGCGAGAGTAACGAGGGAGGGAAACAGGATCAGGGGACGCAAAGTGGTACAAGTGGGAACGAGTTTAGAGATAGAAGGAACAGGAACGGATAGTAAACCTGGGGTAAACAAGTGCAGGGAAGGGAATGGGAGCAATGGGTCAATGGGGAAGGAAAGTAAAGGGGTGCTGAAAAAGATAAGGGATTTAAAGAGGAGGGTGAATGGACAGAGGCGGTGAAAAGATAGGGAACAATGGAGAGGAAAGAAGGTACGGCGAGACGGTGGAAGAGGACGGAGAAAGCATTTTGTCACAGTCGAACTCTTGTCTAATTTGAAATTAAACTCGGCCCCAAAGTTCATTTTGTTCCGAATTAGTTTGTGTTTCCAAGTTTGCAGCACAAGAGCAGCCGTTTTGTCTTCCTCGCAGCCGGTGTGATGAAGGGACTGTCCCCGAGAGGCTCTCCAGGGAACTTACTAAAGACCTTAACTTGATCCGGCTCGTTCCAGGCCGCGCCGGAGCCCCCGTGACGGAATCAGAGTTGTGTCTCTATATAGTCTTTTCCTTCCCCTATCGTCCTATTCATTATTTTCCGTCGTAACAAACTTTTGGCGCGACTTGATCAGGTAGTTTGGCGTTTCGTCCTGTTATTGGTACTTATTGCACCGGGATTCAAAGCCTTGAAATAACGACACCACCTGCAGGGGAAGTGACGAGCCGTGGGTGGGAGGGGGAGAGGTGCGAGCATGTCATACAAAAGCTACAATTATTATTCTTTCCGGCAAATTCGAAGACATGCCAGCCCTTCCCGACATTGACCCACTCACGAACACCTGACGCACGAAGCTCCCACGCTCTGCTTCCGTGTGTCCCCTCACTCCCTCCTCGGGCAGTAGAGGAGCAGGATGAAGAAGCACTAGAGTTGGAGTAATAAAAAGAGGACGAGAGGGAGGATAATTGAAAGTTGATTGCTCCCTTAGGTTATCCACATGATTTACATTCGGTCACGTTTGGGCTTTGAGGTTTGAGAGTTTGCGTGTGGCCGGGAGGAGCCCAGCCGAGCCGAGCCGAGCCGAGCCGAGCCGAGCCGAGCCGAGCCGAGCCGAGCCGAGCCGAGCCGAGCCGAAAGGATGGCTAATCTCAAGTGCACGTAACGAGCGGTGCGAGTGCACCTGTCAGCCGCTTCCTGAGAGTGCCTCGCGCGATGCCTCCAGTGC
Organism: Chionoecetes opilio; assembly: GCA_016584305.1. Taxonomy (NCBI): domain Eukaryota; kingdom Metazoa; phylum Arthropoda; class Malacostraca; order Decapoda; family Majidae; genus Chionoecetes; species Chionoecetes opilio. The sequence goes on along the minus strand of JACEEZ010019067.1, from coordinate 69,689 downwards.
CTCCGTCCCCTCCAGCGCTCCAGGCACGTCTGAGGCCATGTGGAGGATGCCATGTGGGGCAAGGAGGGCAGCACATGGTATGGGAGGAGGCAGCGGGAGGCGGCGGCAGACAGTACTCCGGTGATGAGGGCGACGGGCGGCGAGCGACGGCGCTGGTGACGGCAACACTCCGGGAATCAATAGAAGCCGGGCAAGGTTGGTAAGACTGGTTTTCTCACACCATCTGCCGCCGCTGCCCACCTTACTGGCCGCCCCTCGACAATTTCACCCACTTTGGGGATGTTTACTGTGTAAGAATTTTATGGAACAGAAATAATGGCCGCGAATAATGTCATGGGCAAATGTGCGTGTGTGGGTGGCTGGCTGACGGAGGGGCGGCGTGGCGGTGACGGGGCGTGGGTGACGTCACCGCTACTTGGGGTCTTCTTATGCACACTTACCGGACAATGGGGGGACGCGGGGACTACCGGGGAGGGGCGTGGAGGCTGAAGTGGTGTAACTCTTCACCGTCTCTTTCTGATTGTGTCGCCTCAGAGGCCACGTGATAGCCGGCACGAGGAGGCGTGAGCCGCGGAGGGGCGTGTCAGGCGCGGCGACGACGCGGCACCCTCCATTCCGCCACGTCATTCTCTGTATGAACGCAAATCACGCTGTGCCTTCCCAGAACCTTGAGGGTGGCGGCTGCGACACCTGCAGCCCGACGGTCCCGCACACCGCGACGCCCTCCCACAAGGCGTCGGGAATCCTGAAGATCATTCCGGGAAAACTTTGAGCCACTGATGGCGGTGATAAAGGCTAATGCCTCTTCACCCTCCCCCCTGCCCTCCCCCAGGTGCTGCATCCCGCCTGGGGGACTGGGGGGTACGGGGGAAAAGATGAACATGAGTAGTAGTAGTTGTTGTTGTAGTTATAGTGGCAAAGTTGCGATAGGAATAGATAGTGGTGGTGGCTATGATCATTATTATTGTTTTCTATCATCAATATCACTTATCATCAGCAGCATCAGCATCACTATTACCCCAACCTTCACCACCACCATCATACTGTAAAAAAAAAAATCGTGGCAATAACCAGGGCGTTGAACTTTTGTGTCGGACTGGAGGTTAACGTCTGTACTTTTCCCGGCGATTTCCTCTCTGGGTTCCCTCCAAGAGTGACGCCAGACCTCGCTCCACAAACTCACTCCTGTCAACCTTTTCATTCTGGCGATGGTTATGAAAGCCCGAGGGTTGGGAACTCGGGACGCTCTGCTGCCCGGGGATTTATATTGATTCATTCGATGAGTGACGGGAAAGGACTCGGGGGATTTAAGGTATACAGGATAAATCTGGTTGGTGGGATTACTTTAGCAACGGTGGTGTGTCTGATTCGATGGCTCCTTATGATCTTAGGGGGAATTCCGTCTTGGTTGAGCTCTGGGACATCTCGGCGCTTGTTTGGTGATGGTTCTCGCGGGATAAATCTTGTTCATTACGCGTTCGATGGGAAGTGTTCTAGGGATTATTTAGGGAAGTATAATGACTTAATCTTTAGGACTGAGTGGATGATACGTCCCATATAGGCTATTGTTGTTCATTAGGTGTTGATATAAGCTTGGCGTGAATTATTTCGTGGGGGGTGTGTGTGTGTGTGTGTGTGTGTGTGTGTGTGTGTGTGTGTTGTGTGTGTGTGGGGTGGTTGGGGGGGATGTGGTGTGTTTTTGGTGTGTGTGTGTGGTGTGTTGTGTGTTTTGTGTGTGTGTGTGTGTGTGGCGTTGTTGTGTGTGTGTGTGTGTGGTGTGTGTGCGCGTCATGCTTGTGTGTGTGTGGTGTGGTGTGTGTGGGTTTGTGTGTGTTTTGGGACTGGGTCGTGTGTGTGTGTGGTTGTGCGGGTGTTGCGTGCGTTGTGTGTGTGTGTGTGTGTGTGTGTGGGTGTGTTTGTGTGTGTGTGTGTGGGGTGTGTGTGGGGTGTGGTGTGTGTGTGGGGCGCGCGTCTTGCTGTGTGTGTGTGTGTGTTGGTGCGGGGCATGCTTGTGTGTGTGTGGGGGGGGTGGGGGGGGGGGGGGGAGAGAGAGGAGAGGGGAGAGAGAGAGAGAGAGATATGAGGTACGAGGTTGGCTATCCTGTATAAATTGTCAGCTGTTGATTAATGAATTCCTGTGACAAAGTACTCTGCTCATTGGGGAGGAAATTTAATTGTAAAATGGTAATACATATATGAATACGAATTAGATATACTGTTCCCTTTATTCTCGGCATCATCATCATCATCATCATCATCATCATCATCATCATTCATCATCATCATCATCATTTTAAACCATGGCAGGACAAGGGCGTCTCCCATTTTTTTTTTTTTTTTAACTTCACAAAGGACTGGCCAAGGGCAAAACGAAGAAGAGGTAACTAAGGTATAAGTATAAGTGGAGGTCTAAGTGTCGTGCTGCCTCCTTACCTGTTCGCCCTCCACACTTCACACCAGCAAATGTAATCCAACACTTAGGGCAAAGTGATTTCCTCTTCACTCTGTCTATAACCACGTATTATTCCGGGTAAAATTCCGCCGTAAATCGTCATTAGCATAGCAGTTTGCCGGCGTAGCGTTAGTTATGGGTGTGTGTCATGCACGGGGATGGGTGTGGTGGGGGGCTACTCTACACCCCCCCCCCCCCAACCCTCTCCGGCGCCCCCTGTTGCTTCTCCCTTCATGCGATGTTCTCAAGTCTTCCTACACGCTTCCATTCATTCTTTCCTTCCTTCCTTCATTCATTCCCTCACACTTCCATTCCTTCCTTCCTTCCTTCTTTATTTTCACCACACTTCCATTCCTTCCTTCCTTCTTCCTTACCCGTCAGGGTGGCTCGGATGGTAGAGTCGTGAGCTTGCGTGTAGAGTCCCTGCATTCGGTCAGCGGTTCGAGTTCACCAAGTTCGTCCTGGCGTGGTGACACTTTGTATAGTCAATAATCTTGTAGTTGGTACTTGCAAAGTGTTTAGATAGGATCACAGTATCTATCTATATCCTTCCTTCCTTCCTTCCTTCCTTCCCTCACACTTCCATTTATTCCTTCCTTCCTTCATTCATTCATTCATTCCCAACTCGTCCCTTCGTTATTCATACTCTGCTTGCCCCAGTACCTCTTTTTGTGCTTGCATTTGCCCTCCATCTCGTCTCCTTTTTCTCCACACTTCCATTCCTTCTTTCCTTCCTTTCCCTACCCTTCCATTCCTTCTTTCCTTCCTTCCCAACTCCTTCCTCCGTTATTCATATTCTACGTGCCTCAGTATTTAGTGCTATCCTTTACCCTTCATCTCGTCTCTCCCTCTTCTTTCACGCATTCATCATTCAGTGCTTTCCTTGACTCCCTTCCTTCCTTTCTTCCTTTACCTCGTCTCTCCCTTTTTCTTCACGCAGCCATCCTTCAGTGCTTTCCTTTCCTCTCTTTCTATTCCTCCCTTCCTTCCTTCTTCCTATCCGCCACGTCCGGCTGTCCGTTCGGCTGTCCGTCCCCTTTGAGGCAGCCACCGGGGCTCCAGGTTACCCCGTGATGGCTTCCCCCGGAGGGATTATTCACTGACCCACCGATCAAAAAACATGTTAAATCGAGTAGATAAACGTTATGAATTCGTTCAAAGGAATTATTCGTTTTGCAAATCGCACATAAATTCATGTTTCTATTTTTGGGGAATAAAAATCACGCATGACATGACTCTCCTGACTCTTTTTGCTTTGCTTTACTCGTGTGTGTGTGCGTGTGCGTGTGCGTGTGTGTGTGTGTGTGTTTTTTTTTTTTTTACCTAGTTGTATTTACCTAGTTGTATTTACCTAGTTGTGTTTTACAGGGCCTGAGCTACACTCGTGTGGTCCCGTCTTCGTATCTACATTTATCCACTCTTTCTTTTAGCCGTGTGTGTGTGTGTGTGTGTGTGTGTGTGTGTGTGTGATTCTGTGTGTGTTTGTGTGTGTGTGTGTGTGTGTGTGTGTGTGTGTGTGTGTGTGATTCTGTGTGTGATTCTGTGTGTGTATGTGTGTGTGTGTGTGGTCAGACGGATGGATCCTTCGGGGTGTTAGGTAAACTTTCCGAGGATTCAGTGGACCCCAGAGACCCCGGTGAGCCCCGCAGCCTTTAACACTCCCTCGGGGCGCGTCGAGGAAGGGGCCGCCATGTCACCAGCCTCGCAGGGCAGTCAGGGGGCGGCCTTGGGGAACCAGAAGGAGGAAGACCCGGAAAGTTTGTGATGTTGTAAGGCTAAATGGGACGTCCTGATAGGGTGTAAATAGGGTGACTATACAATATACATCCACTGAAGGGAGGGAAGATGAGGGTGATGTAATAAGTTAGGTGTGTATTTGTCTGTCTGTCTGTCTGTCTGTCTGTCTGTCTGTCTGTCTGTCTGTTTCCTGTGTGGCGTTTTTGTGGCTTCTACAAGTAACGTAGATTAGGTGAGAGTGGTGATTAGAATAAAGGGGTTTCGGGTAGCACAGGTGGAACGGATGAATTATCTTGCTGGATATTGAATGTTTTCATGTAGTAGTAGTAGTAGTAGTTGTTGTTGTCGTAGTAGTAGTAGTAGTTATAGCAGTAGTAGTAGTAGTAGTAGTAATAGTTATAGTAGTTGTAGTGGTAGTCGTAGTAATACTAGTTACAGTAGTAGTATAGTTGTTGTAGTAGTAGTAGTAGTATAGAAGCAGCAGCAGTTGTTATAATGGTAGCATTTACTAGTGGAAATATTGCGATAGTAATATGTGGCTATACTGGTAGGGGGGATAGTAGTATTAGTGGTTGTGGTGGTAGATGTGGTACAGGTGTTGAGGTTATAGAGGGAATGGTATGTGAGTGACAGGTCTTTCAGGGGAATATCAAAGGGGGATCCTCTCTCTGGGGAAAGGGTGGGGGGTGACATCTCTGGGGGGAAGGGGTGATGGGTGTACAGAGCGTGGGATGTGTAGAGGGAAGGAGATGACGGGTCTCCTGCCTCATTTTTCCGACTTGAAAGACGAGAACCACCGTCTCATAATCTTCAAAAGCGACGAGAAAGTGGCACCGTCTCCCTAGGGTGCCGCTGCCTACCTAAGCCTCGGAAGTGACGATATTAATGTTGGTGGGTTTTTTTAGTCTGGCACTCTATATGGCGAGATCTGATATAGGATGTTATGACCTCTTTTTTAGGTTGCCACTCGTTCTTTTTATGTATTAAGGTAAATTAATCTATATAGCGAGACCTGATACGGGTTATGATGATTTTTTTAACGTTTTCTTGCCCTTTTTTATGTATTAAGGCATCTAATATACTATAGGAGTAGCCGTGTGTTCTGTGTGTCTTTTTTATGTATTAAGGCCTATTACTCTATATAGCGAGATCTGATACGGGTTCTTATGACTTTCTTCTATATTGTGTCTCGGCCTATTTTTATATTAAGGTAAATTACTCTATATAGGTTGTTAGGACATTCTTTTTTTAGGTTGTCACTCGCCCCCTTTATGTATTTAGGTATATTACTCTATAGCGAGATCTGAAAAGGGTTGTTAGGCCTATGACTTTCTTATTTTAGGTTGTCTCTCCCCCTTTTTATGTACTTAGGTAGATTATTCTATATAACAAGATCTGATAAAGGTTGTTATCACTTTCTTTTGTGTGTGTCTCGGCCTTTTTTTTATATATTAAGGTAAATTATACATGGAGTTTTTGATTATATACTATTAGGCGGAGCAAAAGGAAACATTTATCATTAGTAAACAGAAATAAATCCCAGGAACTCGTATGACTTTCTTGTTTTAGGTTTTGTCTGACGCCTTTTTTTATATTAAGGTCAATTTTACAACGAGTTTTTGATGATATACTATTAGGCGGAACGAAAGAAACAGTTATCATTAGTACATAGAAGAAGAAAAACAAACAGGAACTCAAATTACTTTCTTTTTTTAGGTTTTGTCTTGGCCTATCATAATATTATGGTCAATTATAACACAAATTTTTGATGATGTACTATTAGGCGGAACGAAAGGAAGGGGTTTAACATACATAGAAAAAGAAAACCGGAACTGTTGACTTTC
>JACEEZ010019067.1:55000-56336 GCA_016584305.1 Chionoecetes opilio | reverse complement strand
TAGAAAAAAAAAACTTTTTCCGGGACCTCACACTCTCCTATAACTCTCGAATTCAACATGGTCGTTTGTACCGTCAAAGTTTACGTATAGTTTTAGCCACACTAAAAAAAAGGTGAGACGTACTATTAACCCTGTATGCGACACGAGTACTGTACATTACGCACCGCCGCCTTGCCTTTCTAACTCCCCAGCAGTAGTTTTGGTAGCAGTGTTATTCCCGACGCCGCCTGATAGGGTTCTCATGTTTCCGTATTACTCCTACCTTCGCGATGCTAATGATTATACATGACTTTTTTATTTATTTATTTATTTATTATTTTAATTTTTTGATTATGCATGACTTTTTTTATTTATTTATTTATTATTATTTTTTTTTTTTTACGTTTCAGCCTATATAGCGCCTGTAGGCTATTTATTATCTTTCTTCCTTAGGTACCTTATAGTATTAGACTTAGTACCTATATAGTATTCATGCCGCCACAAGTACAAGAAGACTAGCTTTGTGGAGCCTCCGTGTGTGTGTAAAGGAGGAGAGAACGCACGTAGGAGTTTGTGAAGGAATAATTTAATGATATCAGAGTAAAAAAAAAAAAAAAAAAAAAAAAAGGGGAATAAAAGTAATGATAATAATAAAGGAGACTCCAAAATGTTAAAAGCGAGGAGTAAAAAAATATAAGTTATATTTTCTAGGTTTTTATGTCGTCACGGGCCGTTATGTGTTATGTAGCGTGTCTGCTGTGTCGTGCTGTGTTCTGCCCCGTGTCTGCTGTGGGCCCGTGCTGTGTGCTGCCCCGTGTCTGCTGTGGGCCCGTGCTGTGTGCTGCCCCGTGTCTGCTGTGGACCCGTGCTGTGTGCTGCCCCGTGTCTGCTGTGGGCCCGTGCTGTGTGCTGCCCCGTGTTTGCTGTGGGCCCGTGCTGTGTGCTGCCCCGTGTCTGCTGTGGGCCCGTGCTGTGTGCTGTGGTGTCAGGGCGTCGCTGCGTGGGGGGGGAGGGGGATTCACGCCTCTGCTTGACTGTTAGTTTGTCAGTAGCAGACACAGTAGCGCATGCCAGCTTACATCACCTTTATTTTATCCTATTCCTATTCCTTTTCCTTTCCTATTTTATCCTATTTTATCGTATTTTCCATGCATACAGGAGACATTTATGGATTTATTTAGCGTTAAAATGCGTATACTACATCCACGTTATTGGTTTTATTAGAGAAACATTATAGAAGTAGAGATATGTAGTGTTGATTTTGTGTTACTAGCGCCCCAGATGCTTCCCTCCTCCTGCGCCTCCCGCGGGATGTCCTTCCGCCTCGCTGCTTGGTGTGTCTGCAGGAACTAATTAT
>JACEEZ010019067.1:35000-50000 GCA_016584305.1 Chionoecetes opilio | reverse complement strand
GGTGGGGCTCACCCCCAAAGCTCCCTCCCCTCATGCGTTTGGTCCCACCTATAGGCCCCCCCAGAGCCTTTCCCCTTTTCTGGGGTAATAATGGACACACATGTCTGCTTCTATGTAAAAATTTTTTGGTCCCTTGGGAAAATGTAAAAAAAAGGTGAAAAAAAAAAAAAAACACCCCACAACACACACAAACACACACACACACACACACACCACACCCCCACACAAACCACAACCAAACCACACAACCCCACAAACACAAAAACCACCCTACCAAAACCACAACACCCCAACCCCCACCCCACAACAAACAACCCCAAACCCAACACCCACCAAAAAACAACAAGAACCAAACGAAAAACAAACCCCAACAAACCCACCCACCACAACACAACAAATCCAACAAAAACAAAACCACAAAAACAAACCAACAACAACCCCACACACACACCCCCACCACACCCCCCCCAGCCCCACCAAACCACCCAACCCCCACCAAAAACACACAACCCAATTTTTTTCCAAAAAGGAAACCCCACACACACCCCAACACACAACACACACCCCACCCCCACACACACACCACAAAACCACACACACACACCCCACACACACAAAAAACACACCACACACACACACACACACACACACACACAAACACCAAAACCACACACACACACACACACAACACACACACACACACACACACACACACACACACACACACACACACACACACACACACATAAATATATATTAATAACGATATTATATATCTATATATAATGCTGATATTATATATATTTATATATAACATATATAATATACCTGTCGTAAGAAGGTTGGTTATAACTTGGATGGTTGGTTTTTATATATAAAAATAAAGTTTGTAAATAATAAATTTTATGCTTATCCTTAATATGTAAGGATACCAGAGATACCTCGCCAGATTCATGTTATTATTTATTTTTTATATACTTTTATTTACTTCTTTTATTTTATTTTACTTCTTTTTATTAACCTGATTAGATTAACACCCTTTATTATTTATTTATTATTTTTATATCTTTAGTACCTGAGGGCTAAGGTCTGGTCTCAGTGCCTGGGTGGTGGGCGTGGTGGGCAATGAACCCTTGGGTTGGCTAGGCGCCGGGGTGCGGTTGGATGGTGGTGGGGGTCTGGGTGACGGGCGGGCTGGGGGCTAGGGTCTGGGGTCCGATGCGAGAAGGCAGATACGCACTGAGTGAACTCAGATACGCCCCTTCGAACCGGACCATCATGTGGACCCCTAACCTAACCCTTGACCTTTCCATCACTTTGACCCTACCTGTCATCACGTCGACCTGAGCAGCCTATCCTGACCACGACCCTTGAACCACCCATATGACGTCGACCGCTCTTTAAACCTCTCCCATCAGATACAACCCGACCCATTACTATTTACGGTTACCATTACAACCCGTTATTATTATTATTATTATTATTATTTATTTTAATTTTTTTTTTATCTCTCACCCACGTCACGTCCATCAGTTACCTTCCCTTGGCCAGAGGGAGGGAGGTCGATGCGCGGTCAGAGGGTGGGAGGGGGGATTAGGATGGGGTGTCTCTCATCCACCAGTTACCTTCCCCTGGCCAGAGGGAGGGAGGTAGGTGGACGGGAGGGGGAGGGGATGGGAGATGTCTATCAGTTACCTTCCCCTGGCCAGGGGAAGGGAGGTCGATAGACGGGGGGTTGGGGGATCCTCTCACCCACGTCTTGCCTATCAGTTACCTTCCCTTGGCCAGAGGGAGGGAGGTAGACAGATCGCCAGAGGGTTTGAGGGGGGGACGGGGTCCGAGCTCGGTAAAGATATCCGTAAAAGACTTGTGGGGGAATCGAACCCATCACCTTTTTGTTGACGTATTGAAACACCAACACTTTACCACTGAGCTATGGAGCACCCAGCTAAAAATAATCGAGAAGGTATATTTGAATACTTCATCCGAACTCCTACCCTGGGAAAACACCTTTATTGCCACACCCTTAAGTATGCTATACAGGCTGTACAGCTCCAAGGTGATAGGTGAGAGGCGATGGCAGTGTAGTCAGGGTATTAAGCTACTAACTTCAACCTGAGGACACACGGGTTCCTGGCTTCCTCTTCTTCAGACTGACATCAGTGATCCAAGCTCCCTGCCTCCATCGCCTGGAGGGCAGGGCAGCGCCAAGCCTCAAGGTAGAGTAGAGTGCTGGTTCACTTCAACCTGATGACAGACACACACACAGACAGACAGTCTGAGAAAGGAAAGAGATTAAAGGATATTTATATACATAAGATGCTCACATAATGCTTATGAGGGGAATAAATAACGAATACATAATGTCTGCTACACGTGTGAGGTTTGGGGTGGTGGTCGGCGGGTCGCACCTATGGCCACCCGAGAGCCTTCGCTTTACTGGCTAATAATGGACGACACATGTACTGCTTCCATGTATTTTGTTGGTCATTGCAATGTATAGGTGACTATAGTCACGAAGATTAGGGTGCGGCAGAAAAGTTGTATTGCAAAGCCAAGGCAGGAGGCAGAGCGGCGCGGAACCCAGACTTTGGTGGTGGCTCTGTGTTGATCATGCTAGCACTGCGTGGCGGGAAACTGTGGTGTTGGTTGTACTGTGTCTTGTGGAGAGTAGCTTTGGTGGGGTGTGTGTGTGTGTGTGTGTGTTGTGTTTTTTTTTTCTCTCGACCTTTTTGTTTTGCCTGCTTTCTTCCCTCTCCCTGCTTGCCTGCCCTTTTCCCGGGCGCAGGCACACTCTAGGGCATACTCTTGTCAGTGTGACAAGAAAAAGGCTTGTTCTGCGAACATGTCTAAAATCACAAGATAAATCTTGTCACACTGACAAGATCTTAACTTGTCAACCTGACAAGATTGTGTTCGTCAACATGGAAAAGATTTGACCCGTCTTCCATGACAAGAAGCATCTTGTCATGGGAAAACAAGTTTTAAATTTGTCATTGTTGACGAACACAATCTTGTCATGGTTTTACAAGTTAAGATCTTGTCAGTGTGACAAGATTTTCTTGTGATCACGTTCGCAGAACAAAGTTGTTTCTAGTCACACTAACAATTTTTTTTTTGGAGATCTTCACCATCTCACGTCCCTCTACATTGCTGCCGGTGTTACAACTTTGCTTCCTTGTTGTTACAACGAAACTATCCAGATTTTTCCATGAACGTTCATTCATTGTTGAGACACCCTGAGGAAAAATAAAGGAAATTTTTTATATATATAATAATTTTTTTTTTTTTTTTTCTCTCTCTCTCCTCTCTTACATCGCTCCCTCTCTCTTTTTCCTCTCTCGCTCCCTCGGGTCTCTCGCTTCCGGGGCCCCTCTATCTTTCTACTCTATCTCTATCTTTTCTATCTATCTATCATAATGGGAAAATATATATATATATGATATATATAATATATATTATATAATTTTAATATATAGTAAATTAATTTTTTTTTTTTTTTGATTTTAATTTTTAAAATTTTTTGTTTTTTTTTTTTTTTTTTTTCTCTTCTCTCTCTTTTCTCCTCTTTTACTCTCTCTCCCCCTCTCTCTTCTGCTCTTTTCTCTCTCTCTCCTATTATATATAATAATATATATAAAATATATTTTTATAAATATATAATATTAAAATATAATATTAAGGGATATATACATAATGTATAATATATATATAAAATTTTTTATATAATATATAATATATTTTATTTATCAAAAATAAGATATATTTTAATATATATATATAAACTATTATATAAAAATATAATATATAATAACTTTTTATTTTTAACTATATGTTTTTTTCTTTTTTTAATATATTGTATTTTTAAAATATTATTTTATATATATATATTTTATTGCACATGGTCCCTTTTGCACATAACAAGATTAGAAAAATTGTTTATGTGCAGAAAAAACCCAATTTAAAGGGAAAAGATCTTTCAAATTTTTGACTAGTTTTCTTTTCAACTATAAAGACGAAGGGGCCCAGCTTGGGGCACCAAGGTTTTACCAAAATTTTTGGCAATTTTTTGGGGTTTTACACGTATATGATTTTCCAAAAACGGGCCAGGAAAGGGGGTGTGGCCGTGGGCTGCGGGGGGAGGGAAGGAAAAGGGCCCTGGGGGGTACTGAAAGCTGTTTGGGCATGGTGGGCCCGGGTGTGGGGGAGGAGGGGGTTTTAAAAATAAAGGGTTTTAAAAAACCCCAAATTCCCTTAAAACCCCATAACCCAACCCCCCCCAAACAAAAAAATTAAAAATAAAAATTTTTTTTTCCTTTTGGGGTTTGGGAAAAAAATTAAAAAACTTTAAAATCTTTTCTGGGTTCCTAACATTTTTTTCCCTTTTTTCCCCATTATTTGGCCCATCCCTTTCCCGCCCCAAAATTTTTTCCCCCCTAAAAATTCCCCCCTTTTTAAAAAATTTTCCCCAATTTTTTTTTGTTTTGCACGTGGGGGTTTTTTTCAAAAGGGGGTAGGGGGGGGGTGGTCCGGGTGTGGGGGCCAAAAACAGCGGTGGGACACCAAAACCACACCACATGACAACCCCAACAAATGAAATGAATAGTTTTTAGTAAATTGAACCCCCTGTGGAACCATATATAGTTGGGGTTTGTTGGGTAGAAAGGTGGGGCTATTTGATTTAAAAACTTTTATTAAATGAAAAATTTTAAAAACCAAATTTTAAAAGGAACTCCCTTGGAAAAGGGTGGGGTTATAACTTTAATAATTAATTATATTATATAATTTTCCTTCCTGCTTAAAAATAAATATTATGGGGGTTAATATAAATATTAAACATTAATTTAAAAAAAATTTTTAATCTTTTTATTTTTATTCCCTTTTTTTTTAAAAAGGGCCCAAAGGAAAATGAATAGAATTAAATTTTATTTACAAAATAAAATTTATTATTTTTAAACTTGTATACCTTGGGAAATGGTTCCTTTTTCAAAACGTCCAAAAATTTACAAGGGGGCGGGTTTCCCCCTCAATTTAAAAGTTTGACAAAGGAAACCCCGTCCCGGCGCTAGCCACTCAAGGTCCATGCCACCACGCCCACCACCGGCACTGAGACCAACCTAGCCCGCAGGTACTAAAGATATAAAAATAATAAATAAATAATAAAGGGTGTTAATCGTAAAGGATTAATAAAAAGAAAGGGTTAATAAAAAGAAGTAAAATAAAATAAAAGAAGTAAATAAAATAATAACATGAATATCAATAAGCATAAAATTTATTATTTACAAACTTTATTTTTATATATAAAAACCAACCATCCAAGTTATAACCAACGACAGGTATATTATATATAATATGTGTTTATATATAAAGATATATAATATCGTAATTAATTTATGTGTATGTATGTGTACACAAGTGTGTGTGTGTGTGTGTGTGTGTGTGTGTGTGTGTGTGTGTGCGCATGAGGGAGGGAGCATGCGGTGAGCACACCGCACCACACCACAGGTGATGCTGTAATGCTATATGCACATGCATATAGATTTATGTGTATTGACAGATAGATGGATATATATAGTTAGATAGATTGATGGATAGAGAGATGGACTATTTGATTTAAAAACAAATGTATTAACTGAAAATATTTCAATCAAGTTTGCACAAAGGTAACTCGTTGGAAAGGAGATTGGAATTATTATATAATTATATATCTATATATATATATATAATATATATATATATATATAATTTCCTTTGTCCTAATTTATATATATATATATATGTATACATATTATAATATATATATATATATATATATATTATATATATATATATATATATATATATAATATATATATCATTATATATATATATATAAATTAGGACAAGTGAAATTATATATATATATTATATATATCATTATATATATATATATAAATTAGGACAAAAGAAATTATTATATATATATATATATAATATATATATATATCTATATATATATATATATATATTATATATATCTTGTATATCTTGTATATCGGCATTATATCTATATATGCCGCAATCTTGTCCTATGACAAGATCGGCCTTCGTCATTATAGTTTGACAAGAAAACTCGTCACACTCACAAGATCTCTTCCTCGTTTTCTTCTGCACATGACAAGTTCTAATCTTGTCATGGAATCTTGTCATGAAATTCAACGTACTCGTAAAGTATTTTTTCATGTAATTCAATAATTTACTTTGTGCAACTTGATTGAAATATTTTCAGTTTATATACATTATTGAAGATGAAATGAAGAATAATGAAAATTTATCATGCATCTTAGTAACATCTTAGTACAGTGAAATTGAGATGTCAAGACATATTATTCAAACTAATATACTATGATATTATATATATATATATATATATTATATATAATATATATATATATATTATAATATATATATATTATATATATATATCTATATATATATAATATATAGATATTCATATATATATATATATATATATATAATATATATATATATAATATATATATATATATATATATATATATTATATATATATCTATATATATTATATATATATATATATATTATTATATTAATATTATTATATTATATATATATATATATATATTATATATATTATATATATATATATATATTATTATATATATATTATATATTATATATATATATTTATATATATTATATATAATATATATATTTATATTATATATATATATATATATAATATATATAGATAGATGAATTATTATATATATATAATAGTCTTCTTATATATCTATAGGGGGAGAAGAGATTTTATCTATATATTATATTACATATCTATATATATATCTATTATATTTTATATCTCGATATATATCTATATATATATCATATTATATATTATATTATATATAATATATACAATTATTATAATAGTATATTACTCTTATAATATCATCTATATATCATATATACTACACCTATATTATATATACACATATATATATACACATATAATATACCTTACATATATATATCATATATATATCATATTTATAATTATATATATATATATATATGAGAGAGAGCAGAGAGACGAGAGATTTTATATATCTATACTATATCTATATATATAATTTCCTTTATTTTTCCTCAGGGTGTCTCAACAATGAATGAACGTTCATGAAAAATCTGGATAGTTTCGTTGTAACAACAAGGAAGCAAAGTTGTAACACCGGCAGCAATGTAGAGACGTGAGATGGTGAAGATCTCCAAAAAAAAAACTTGTTAGTGTGACTAGAAACAACTTGTTCTGCGAACGTGATCACAAGATAAATCTTGTCACTGACAAAATTTGACTTGTCAACCATGACAAGATTGTGTTCGTCAACATGATAATATTTAACTTGTCTTCTTTGACAAGATGCTTCTTGTCATGGAAGACAAGTCAAATCTTTCCATGTTGACGAACACAATTTTGTCATGGTTGACAAGTTAAGATCTTGTCAGTGTGACAAGATTTATCTTGTGATTTTAGACATGTTCGCAGAACAAGCCTATTCTTGTCACACTGACAAGAGTATGTCTAGAGTGTAGAAATGTGGCCTGTGTCTGTCGCCGATAGGGTGGCCTCGCTCCTCCCTGGGTGTTGGCGCTGCGCTTTGTTTTGTTTTGTCTATAACAGTCGCCTTGACGGTCAGTGCGCGTTGGTCGTGATTCTAAGCTGCCGTCATGGAAAAAATGTTTGTGTGATCTGAACCTTCATCACGGGAAATAGCCAATTAATGAGGTGCGATGTTTATTCCTCCTCTAGTTTATCTGTATATTTATGTCTATTATAATTCCATCTTTGTTTTGTGCGCGTACGTGGCAACTCGTATTACTGTCTGTTTTATTTTGACCGAGCCTGGAAAATGTGGCGATTCATTTCAGGGTTGAAATGTAGCAGAGCGGCGAAGATACCGCTGCGGAAACACGCCAAGTGGCAATTTACCTGGGCGCTCATCTGCTTTTTCCTGACGTTTTAAGCACGTGACTTGCTCTTACCCCAGGCTCAGCAACGCGGAACCACTGCAGTAGCTTCGGGATTACCTTTGTGAACGTTTCCAAAGGTACTTACAATATCGATGTATTTTTTTTTCTTGCTAAGGACAAAAAAATAAGTAACTAAAAACCCCTTATCTATAGCTGCCAGTCCCTATAAGGAAGACAGTAAGAGATTGCAGAAAGTGGGGTCAACTTTTGTGAACGTTTCCAAAGGTACTTAAGATATCGATGGTGGGGTTTTTTCTGGCCAAGGGTAAAACAAAATGTAACTAAAAGCCCACTATAGCTGCCAGTCCCTATACAGAATACAGTAGGAGATTGCAGAAAGGTGATCATTTGTGAATGTTTCCAAAGGTATTTACAACATCGATGGTAATATTTTTGGTTTTTCTGGATAAGGGCAAAATAAAGGAACTAAAAATTCCTTAGGTGCCAGTCCCTATAAAGAAGACAGTAAGAGATTGCAAAGGTAAAAGTAAAAGGTGCTCTGAAGGCTAGATCGTTCAGTTGTGTTGTGTTTAGCCTGGCCTGGAGTTAAGTGTTATTAGGAGTAACGTAGTTATGTCGATCCCAGGACAGTTCCGCGCGTGTGTGAGTTGATGTGCCTGATGAGAATGCGTTGTAAGAGTAGCTCGTTGTAAGAAAGGGGATGTAAATAGCATTGTCAAAGAGCTAGAAGGCACGAGTATATTCAGAACCTTTTACGCTTCCAGAAGATAACAGATAGATATGCAATAGAATGACAGGAAGATCTAACACACACCACACCCACCCACCCACCCACCCACCCACCCCACCCACCCACCACCCACCCACCCACCCACCCACCCCACCCACCACCCACCCACCCACCCACCCACACCCACACACACCACCCACACCACCCACCCACCCCCACACACACACACACACACACACACACACACACACACACACACACACACACACAGAAGATGTTGATGTGTGTGATGTGTAAAGAAGCAGGAACACAATAGAGGAAAAGGACTGCGAGAGGGAGGTGGGAAGGACTCTTTAGAAGAACTTTTACGTCCTAACTTTGCCCCTGAGGCGTTTAAAGATTCATCCGCGAGACTCTACAGGGCCACCACGTGCTTACCTGTGAAGGAACGTTGATTGCTGGGGAGCATAACAAAGGGGCCTCGATCATTGGCAGGGGCGCGGGTGGGCGGGCTGGTGGGAGTGTTACGGTGTGTGTAGAGGGGGGATAGGGTAAGTAAAGGGAGTTAGTAAGTACAGTAAGTAAGTAAAGTAAAGTAAAGTAAGTAAGTAAATAAAGTGAGTAAATAAAGTAAAGTAAGTAAGTAAAGTAAGTAAGAAAGTAAAGTAAAGTAAGTAAGTAAAATAAAGTAAGTAAATAAAGTAAGTAAAGTAAAGTAAGTAAGTAAAGTAAATAAGTAAAGTAAGTAGTAAGTAAAGTATAAAGTAAGTAAAGTAAATAAAGTAGGTAAAGTAAAGTAAGTAAGTAAAGTAAAGTAAGTAAAGTAAAGTAAGTAAGTAAGTAAAGTAAAGTAAAGTAAGTAAGTAAAGTAAAGTAAGTAAAGTAAACTAAGTAAGTAAAATAAATAAGTAAAGTAAAGTAAGTAAGTAAAGTAAAGTAAAGTAAGTAAGTAAAGTAAGTAAGTAAAGTAAGTAAGTAAAGTAAGTAAAGTAAGTAAAGTAAGTAAGTAAGTAAAGTAAAGTAAGTAAGTAAAGTAGTAAGTAAGTAAGTAAAGTAAAGTAAGTAAGTAAAGTAAAGTAAGTAAGTAAAGTAAAGTAAGTAAGTAAAGTAAAGTAAAGTAGTAAAGTAAAGTAAGAAAGTAAAGTAAGTAAGTAAGTAAGTAAATAAAGTAAGTTAGTAAAGTAAGTAAGTAAAGTAAAGTAAGTAAGTAAAGTAAAGTAAGTAAGTAAATTAAAGTAAGTAAGTAAAGTAAGTAAATAAAGTAAAGTAAGTAAAGGTAAAGTGTAAGTAGTGGACAAGTAATGTTATTAGTGAAAGTCTGTAGTAATGTATGTGCAAGAAATATGTGGTTGTAACAGGTTGGTTATCTTAACTTAAGGTTTATTTTATTTTCTTCGCATTTTTTTCTCTTTAGTCATTAATATTTTTTATATTTTGTTTATCTTAGGGCTTTCTCTTCATTCTGTCTACTGCCTCACCCTCTCTCTTTTTCTCCTCTCTTCATCTCTCTCTCTATCTCTCTCTCTCTCTCTCTCCCTCTTCTCTCTCTTCTCTCTCTCTCTCTCTCTCTCTCTCCCCTCTCTCTCTCTCTTCCTCTCTCTCTCCCCCCTCTCTCTCTCTCTCCTCCTCTCTCTCTCCTCTCTCCTTCTCTCTCTCTCTCTCTCTCTCTCTCTTCTCTCTCTCTCTCCTCTCTCTCTCTCTCTCTCTCTCTCTCCTCTCTTCTCTCTCTCTCCTCTCTCTCTCATTGTCAATCATCTAACCTGCCCACCTACCTTCTCCATCCTCTTCTTTAACCCTCCTTCTCTTTCCTTTATCATCTTTCGTAATAATCCTCATCCTCCCTCCCCTCCCTCCCCTCCCCTCCCCTCCTACTCCTCTTGTTACCTCTTCTTCCCCCCCCCTTGAAGTCTGCTTCTTTTACATATTACCTTCATCCCCCCTGCTCCTTCCCTCATCTTCCCTTCGTTCTTCCCCCCTCCCCCTCCCCCCTCCTTCCCTTTCCCCCTTAGCAATATTCTCCTCTCATACTAATCCTCTCCCTTTCAGATCCTCAGCCAAGCCTCCCCTACCTCCCTTTCTCCCTCCCTTCATCACTACCCTCCCTTTACGAAGCTTTCCCTTTAACAATTCTCCTTTTCTTTAATGTCCATCACCTCTCTCTCTCTCTCTCTCTCTCTCTCTCTCTCTCTCTCTCTCTCTTCTCTCTCTCTCTCTCTCTCTCCCCTCTCTCCACTCCCTTTCCTTCATCCTCTTCTCTGTTACCTTTCCTTCTTTGGTCTTGTGTCCTTATCACACCTTTGCGACCCTTTGTGGCGTCATGCGAGGGGAAGAGAGGGGAGGGGAAGGGAAGGGAAGAGAAGGGAGGGAAAGGGAAGGGAAGGGAAGGGAGGAAAGGGAAGGGAAGGGAAGAGAAGGGAGGGGAAGGGAGGGGAAGGGAAGAGAAGGGAAGGGAGGGGAGGGGAAGAAAAGGGAAGGGAAGGGAAGGGAGGGGAGGGGAAGGGAAGAAAAGGGAAGGGAAGGGAGGGGAGGGACAGGGAGGGGAGGAATATTACAAGTGATGGCTTGTGACTCTCTTAGGTCAGGTTACTGAGTCATAGAAGACAAGGAGGAGGAGGAGAAGGAGGAGATGACAGAAGCAAGGAGGAGGAGGAGGAGATGACAGAAGCAAGGAGGAGGAGGAGGAGAAAGAGTGTAGCAGAGTGTGTGTGTGTGGTGTGTGTGTGTGTGTAGTGCGTGTGTGGTGTGTGGTGTGTGTGGTGTGTGTGTGTGTGTGTGTGTGTGTGTGTGTGTGTGTGTGTGTGTGTGTGTGTGTGTGTGTGTGTGTGTGTGTGTTGTGGTGAGCTACTCATGTATTGTATCGTGTCAAAATAAAGGACAACAGAACGGTGGAAAAAAGAAAATAAGAAAAGATAAAAGAAAATAAGATACAGATAAGGAGGAGGAGGAAGAGGAAGAAAATACAAATAGATGAAAGAGGTGATAAAAGAGGAATAAGAAGCCAAAGAAGAATCAAGAGTATTATTGGAAGACGGTTTGGAGGAGGAGGAAGAGGAAGAAGAAGAGGAGGAAGGGAACAGAAAGCTAATGTAAGATAAATAAAATATATAAATAAGATAATGAACCAGTAACACATAGAAGAGAGGCGGGAAGACTAAAAATAAAGAGAAAGAAAAAGAGAAACAATAAGAAATTTTAGAAGAAGAGAAAGTAGAAGGCAAGAAGAGTGCGGGGAGGAAGACAGATGAGGGAAGAGGAAGAGGAAAAAAATCTAGAAGAAGAAGAACAGGAGGAACACGGACCGGGGCAGAAAGATGGAGAGGAGGAGGAGGAGGACGAGGAGGAGGAGGACGAGGACGAGGACGAGGAGGACGAGGAGGAGGAGGATTCGCGGAGATGAAAGAGACGGTGGAAAAGACAAAAAGTAAAGAAAAAAAGCTTTCAACAATAACAATAGCAACAACAGGAAAATTATGTTGATTATTTTTATTATTTAATTATTGTTGTTGTTGTTGTTGTTGTTGTTGTTGTTGTTGTTGTTGCTGTTGTTGTTGTTGTTGTTGTTGTTGTTGTTGTTGTTGTTGTTGTTGTTGTTGTTGTTGTTGTTGTTGTTGTTGTTGTTGTTGTTGTTGTTGTAAGAAGAAGAAGCCACAAAAATATAATTCAAAAAGGAGATAAGAAAAACGTTAAGAAGAAATGCAAGGAAGAGGAAGAAGAAGAAGAAGAAGAAGAGTAAAAGTAAAAGTAAAATAAGAAGGTGGAGGAGGAGGAGGAGGAGGACGAAGATTTTGCATAACTTATAGGAGAGAAGAAAAAGAAGAAGAAAAGAAAGAAGAAAGAAGAACATATAAAAAAAGACAAGTAATTAGTAAGAAGAAAGAAGCAAAGAAGATCAAAAGAAAGAAGAAAAACCAGATGAAAGAAAAAGAAAAGGAAATAAAAAAATAAAAATAAATGATAAGAAGAAAAAAAGATGAAAGAAAGAAGCAAAAGAAGGAGAATGAGGAAAACAAGTGAAGAAGAAGAAAAAAGAAGAAAGAGATTATAGAAAATTGAAAAAAGAAGAAAATATAAAAAATGATAAAAAAAATAGATTAAGGATAGGAAAAAAAAAGAAAAAATTGAAGAAAAAGAAAAAAACTAGAAAGATAGAAGAAAAGAAGGTGTAGGAGGAGAAGGAAGACAAGGGCGACAGTGGAGGCAGCCCAGCGACCCGCGTCTGCCTAACAGGTGATCAGCGACGATTGTGCAACGTTAGCGGCGCGAAACGTTTAATTACACCGAACTTAATAGAGCGAGGCGTTAACGAGGGCAGAACAACGTTTATTCGGGTCTTTTAGTGATTAGTGATGCCGATACCGGTGTATTTTATTAGTTTTCGGTTTTTTTTTTGAGGCCATGAGAACAAATTTGAAAGAAGATTACGAAGGAACGCAAAAGAAGAGTAAACAGTCACAGATCCGTTGGTCATGACGAGGGAAAAAAATGATAAAGATATAAGATGCAGGAGGAGGAAAAGGAAGAGGAGGAGGAAAGAGGAAGAAGAAAAAGAAAAAGAAAAAGAAAAAGAAAAAGAAGAAGAAGAAAGAATGATGAATGAATGATGAATGAATGAATGAATGAATGAATGACACCTTTAATCTTGGTAAAGTAGAGACAGGATAGAAAAGGAGGAGAGGGAGGTAGAGGAGGGAGGAGGAGGAGGAGGAGGAGGAGGAGGAGGAGGAGGAGGAGGAGGAGGAGGAGGAGGAGGAGGAAGGAGGGAGGAGGAGGGAGGAGGAGGGAGGGGAGGAGGAGGAGGAGGAGGAGGAGGGGAGGGAGGAGGAGGAGGAAGAAGAGGAGGAGGAAGAGGAAGAGGATCTCATTAGATTAAAAAAGTTGCATTAGTGAGGATGACAATGAAAAACTCTGAAATGTAATGGAGAATATGAAGAATAAAAAAAGAAGGAAAAGAAGAATAACGATGCAAACTGTAATCAAAGCTGAAAATGAGAAAAAAAATAGGTACACTGAAATAGATAAATAGGTACACTGAATAGAAAAATAGGTACACTGAAATATAAACAAATAGGTACACTGAAATAATAAATACGGACACTGAAATAGAAATAAATAGGTACACTGAAATATAAATAAATAGGTACACTGAAATAGAAATAAATAGGTACACTGAAATATAAAAATAGGTACACTGAAATATAAAAAATGGTACACTGAAATAGAAAAAATAGGTACACTGAAATAGAAAAATAGATACATTGAAATAGAAAAATTGGTTCACTGTAATAGAAAAAAAACTACACTGAAATAGAAAAATAGGTACACTGAAATAGAAAATAGAAAAAAATAGGTACACTGAAATAGAAAAAATAGGTACACTGAAATAGAAAATAGAAAAAAATAGGTACACTGAAATAGAAAAAATAGGTACACTGAAATATAATAAATACACACTGAAATATAAACAAATAGGTACACTGAAATATAAAAATAGATGCATTGAAATATAAAAATAGGTACACTGAAATAGAAAAATAGCTACACTGAAATAGAAAAATAGGTACACTGAAATATAAAAAATGCTACACTGAAATATAAGAAAAATAGGTACACTGAAATAAAAAAAATATATTTACACTGAAATATGAAAAAGTAGGTACACTGAAATAGAAAAATAGATACACTGAAATATAATAAATACGGATACTGAAATAAAAATAAATAGGTACACTGAAATAAAAATAAATAGGTACACGGAGATAAAAATAAATAGGTACACTGAAATAAAAATAAATAGGTACACTGAAATAAAAAATGGTACACTGAAATAAAAATAAATAGGTACACTGAAATAAAAATAAATAGGTACACTGAAATAAAAATAAATAGGTACACTGAAATAAAAATAAATTGGTACACTGAAATAACAATAAATTGGTACACTGAAATAACAATAAATTGGTACACTGAAATAAAAAAATGGTACACTGAAATAAAAATAAATAGGTACACTGAAATATAATAAATACGGACACTGAAATAAAAAAAATAGGTACACTGAAATAGAAAGAAACAACTTGACTAACAAAAAAATAAGTCTCTATAAAGTTGTTTCACCTATTCGTAAAGTGGATTAGTGGAGCCGCTTCTCTATGATTAAAACGAATGCTTACGAATGTGTTTTAAAAGTTAATTGACCGTAACATTAATTATCGGCCAGAGTAATTGCCTCGGCGTCGCGTTTGTCCCGCCAGAACGTA
>JACEEZ010019067.1:27500-32500 GCA_016584305.1 Chionoecetes opilio | reverse complement strand
TCTTCCTCTCTCTCTCTCTCTCTCTCTCTCTCTCTCTCTCCTCTCTTCTCTCCTCTCTCTCTCCTCTCTTCCGTCTCCTCTCTCCTCTCTCTTCTCTCTCTCTCTCTCGCTTCTCTCCTCTCTATCTCTCTCTCTCTCCTCTTATCCTCCTCTCTTCGTCTCCTCTCTGCTCTCTGCGTATACCGACATCTAGCTACATCTCATAACACGAGGAAAATTCATCTAAAGCACATGAACCGCCTTGGTAAAGCTAGGCGGAGGAAAGAGTAAAGATCTATAGATACGAGGCAGTGATAAGCCCGGGAAGCGGGTAGGAAAAGGTACACTAACAGGCAAGAAAACAAGTAATGGCATAGGAAGAAAGAGAGAAAGAGAAAGAGAAGTATAATGGAAAAATGTCTATAGGGAACGAAGGAGGAAGAAGGGGTGGCGAAATGGGCCTATGAGGAGGAGGAGGAGGAGGAGGAGGAGGAGGAGGATTACATAGGATTACATAGGAATAACAGACACCAGGAGACTTATTGGTCTATAGCGAGGGTATCTGCTGCACTACATACTACTAACTATCAACTACTTGTAAGAAAACAGTTGGAAAATGATACCATGTCCCTAAAGGGTAGTTTCGTAGTGCAAAAATGAGAGGATATGAAAATACTAATACCAAACTACCACTCCCCACTACAACTAATCGATACGGGGGGACTAGATATGAATTCGCACTATCAATACCCATTTACTTTACAGTGCGCGTCAAGTCTGTTTTTGAATGTAGTTATTGTGCTGGCTCCGACAACATTTGCAGGTAACTTGTTCCATCGATCAACGACACTAACATTGAAATAATTTTTACGGAGATCGGTGATGCAACGTTGACCGTTTATTTTTAAAAACCATTATTTGTTGTTGTCACTTGAGTTGAAAGCTCGAATAGGTTCTCTTGATTAATGACATCAAACCTTTTAGGATCTTAAAGGTTTCTATCAAGTCCCCAGGGATTCTACGATCCTATAAGGAAAACATATTAAAGTTTCCGCAGTCTCCTCTTCATAAGATGAATTTCGCAGAGATGGAATTTGTTGGTTGCTCTTCTTTGCACGATTCCAATTTGGCTTGATCTTTTACGAAACGGGGCGACCAAAATTTGAACGGCATATTCCAAGTGGGCCTAACCAAGGACGTGTATAATTGGGTGTCATTACTTTCGGAGTTTATGTTCAAAGTTCCCGTTTAATAAAGCCCAACATCATATATGCCTTTTTTAACGGACAGCTAGGCGATGCGGACTGGTTTTTAAGATCATTACTGATGATGACACCTAAATCCTTTCCTGCTGTAGTACTTCAGTTTAACGATTTTTTTTTGCATTTGATAGTTATATTTGGGGTTTTATCGTTGCCTATATGCTTTACTTACATTTTATCGGAATTAATTTTAATAGCCATTTATCACTCCAATCTGATAGTTTGTCGAGATCATTTTGTATGAGTTCGCAGTTTTCTCTAGTATATGCTTTACCGCCTAATTTGGTGTCATCTGCAAATTTCGATATTTTAGATACAAGTCCGCAGTCCAGATCATTGATATATATCAGAAAAAGAGTAGGATCAGACGAGCCCTGAGACACCCCACTAGTAACATCTAACCAACAGATGCCTCGCCCTTTATTACTACCCGTTGTTTAACGATTTAAAAAGCCAATCGCCAATCCATGAACATAATGCTCTCCTAAGCCATGGCCCTTAGCTTGGTAAAACAGTCGCTTATGGGGAACTTTTATCGAAGGCTTTCTGAAAATCAAGGTATATTACATCCGAGGGAATTTTAGCGTCCCAGTTTGAATAAATGACTTTAAAAAAAAATCGAGTAGGTTTGTTAAGCAGGATATCTTTTTTCGAAATCCATGCTGGGAGTTTAGTATTGAGTTATTTTCATCGTGAAAAGACAATTTTATCCCGCAATATTTTCTCAAATAGTTTAACAATCACGACGTTAGACTAATTGGGGGGATAATTACTTGCGAGGCTCTTATCCTTTTCTTGAATATCGGTGTAACATTAGCTAATTTCCACATACTAGGAACTTTTTTGTCCATTAGCGATTTATTGAGAATAATCTTTAAAGGAGCGAAAGTGCCCTGTGACATTCGCGAAGTAATCGCGGCGAAATTTTTTTCAGCAGATTATAATATTGAAAAAAGAGAACTGTCAGAATAATTACATCATCAAGACCAAGGGATCACGCCCCATTGTTTTAATTTCACTAAAAATATTACCATTTTCTAAAGTTTATTCATACGGGTGTTACAAAATTGATGTTTAAGTATGTAAACGGTTGGGTTTGCCGATAGCATTAAGAGGCATGTTCCTACCAGTGAGGATATACACTCTTACCCCCCCAAAGACAAGAGGTAACCTTCGGGTACCACAAGGCAAGAACAACAATGATAACACAGAACATTTAGATATAAAGGAACACGTATATGGAACGAGGTATCAACAACTATAGACCATCATTGCTCATTATCAACTTATAAATACAGAATTAAGAAATATTTTATGACCATGTAACTTATGTTTTATATTTATTTTTTTGTGTTAGGATGTAGCATACAATAGAACATATAAGAAAATTAGATTTAGCCTTCTAATAATTTAATACATTTATTATATAGAATAGGAGGGCAAAATATACCGTAGGTATCAGTCCTCATTGCCATGTAACAATGAAGAAATTAAGTCAATATATATATTGTGTATATGTTCATGACAATAAAGAATTTTGAAATTTGAATTGAATTGAAATTGAA
Organism: Chionoecetes opilio; assembly: GCA_016584305.1. Lineage (NCBI taxonomy): Eukaryota > Metazoa > Arthropoda > Malacostraca > Decapoda > Majidae > Chionoecetes > Chionoecetes opilio. Next base: position 29,694 of record JACEEZ010019067.1, on the reverse strand, counting down.
AATTGAATTGAAATTTTGTCCACCCCCACGGATTTTGCTGGGTCGAGTTTCTGCAAATACTTTGATATTTCGTCTACTGTTATCTCTCCTATTTCCAATCTATCACTTTCGAGTCCCGCATACATGGTTACTGGTTCTGATAATGGAGCTTCGTCTTCTTTAATAAATTACCGCATTAAAGTAATCATTGAGTACGCATGCCATGCTCTTATTATCATTTTCCAAGATGTTATTCTTATCTTTCAGTGGCCCAATCTTGTTTTGACCGTTTTTCTTACTTCGAACGTAAATTTAAAGAACCTTTTTTTTGGGTTGATTTGGTTCCTTTGCAATTTTTTTTCTTCATACTCGCGCTTTTTAGTCTTTATTAATCCTTTGGGAACGACGTTTTACGTCATTGTATTCTCTAGAATCACAGTCCGCATTTGATCGCTTGTAAACTTTTATACGCTCGGCGCTTTACTGCCATGATTTGTTGAATTTTCATTAGTTCCAAATGGGTTTGTTTATGTTTTTTCAGAGGTTTTCTTATCATGGGAACATGTTTTTCAAAACCCCCGATTGGGGTTTATTTGTGAATAAATTACACATATTTCGGCGTTATTACCGTTTAGTAGGTCAACCCAATCAACTTCGTTAGTACCCTGCTGATCTTCGTGAAATCTGCTTTATTATAATTGGGAACTAATAACCGATTTTCTGTGATGTCTACATTGCAATTTATGCCGCATCTGATTAACCTGTGATCACTGTTTGCCAAAGTTCACCTATATCGAAGTAATCAATCAGATCAATGTTTTGGTAAGTGGGAAAAATAAATCTAGGATACTATTATCCCTTGTAGGCTCACGGACCACCTGATTTAAATATACTTCGTTACCATATCAAGCAATTCGCATACCTTCTCTACAGCAGAATTATTATCCAGTTTATACGAGGTAGGTTAAAATCTCCACATATAATTGTGTCGTTATTATTGTTGACAACTGACTTTATCTCGTCATAGAGGAGGCAATCGACTTCGCATTAGACTTGGGAGGACGATATATTGTCCCAATAGTTAGCAAATTTTTCCGTTAGCTAATCTTTGCGTAACTGAGTCATAATGATCTTTATTTTCTTTATCGATTTTCGATTGCTTGCAAATTATCTTTAATGTAAAGAATGACACCTCCACCTGCTTTATGCGTACGGGCAATTTGGAATTTCTTATAGCCTGGAATGGCTATTTCAGCTAATAAATGTTTATCTTTTGTGTTTGACCCCAACTCTCAGTGATACTAACGATATCTGGCGTTTCGGCAACAACGTATGCTAATAGTTCGTTACGCTTTAAAATAATGCTTCTGGCATTTGTGTAAGTAATTTAAGTTCTTTAATAGTTTTGGTAACCTTGCGTGAGGGTTTACCCGGGAGGGTGTCTGGGGTTCCCACTGTAACAGGGCGCTTGATTAAGTTACTTTGATTAGTATTTTCGGAAAAAGGAACGTGACCCAGCGTTTTCTGTGGGGTAAAGAAAGGGGTTAAGGTGATGCTGCTACTGCCGTCCGCTGGTCGTTTTTTGATCTGTAAGAAGAAACTTTTTCATTTAGCAGACGTCCTAATCGTGCTGGCCAACGGGCTGAGGTGGAGTCCGCATCCCCAAACAGGATGGAATCCTCAACCAGGATGGGGTCCTCGTAGAAATTATCCCAGAAGTTAGCGAAGTCTACATTTTCCTGTGCACAATTTAGCCCTTAGGCCGGTTATTGCGCTGAACGCTTTATCGTAAAAACGTCGGCCAAAAACCCAGTCTGGGGAGAATTCCTGAAAAATGATATGATTAGTTTTAGTCTTGAATTTCCGGATCAACTTCCTGTACTTGTCCAGTATTTCTTCAGATCCGCTACTTACACGTCGTTGGTTCCGCAAAGAATGACATAGAGGAGTGTTATCGTTAGGGGTTCTTGGTGACGTCATCGAGGAGGAGGAGGAGGAGGAGGAGGAGGAGATGGACTGAGTAAATATTGAGGGAAGGAACACACACACACACACACACACACACACACACACACACACACACACACACACCACAACACAACACCACACACAACACACACAAGCACTTTGGGGAACTCCGTAGTGTAAGGGATAGCACGCTCGGCTCACAACCGAGAAGTCCCGGGTTCGATCCCCGGGCGGAGCGAAGACAGAC
>JACEEZ010019067.1:20000-22500 GCA_016584305.1 Chionoecetes opilio | reverse complement strand
AAAAACTCTTTGTAATTCGGGTAGTATTCCTCAATTAAAAAAAAAAAAAAAGTATCTATCCACGCAACAAAATTTGTAGAAATACCACTCAATAAATAATGTAGATAGTGTCAAATTTCATGAATCAGTTTTTCTTTCTCTTGTATACTGATGTATACTATAATGTATATTTGCTGCTCCACAGCTAATTTTTTATATTTTTTATAGAAATATATCTGTCAAGGAGCCTTGGCTCGACAGATTCATTGCAATATTTATTTTAATTGTTATGTATATATGTATATAATTGCTATAGAAATAAAATTTACTTACTTACTTAATTACTCCACACACACACACACACACACACACACACACACACACACACACACACACACACACACACACACACACACACACTCCATACTCCGTAGTGTAGTGGTTAGCACGCTCGGTCCACAACCGAGAATTCCCGGGTTCGATCCCCGGGCGGAGCGGAAACAGTTGGGTTGTTTCCTTAAAAAAACCCGAGCCCCTGTCCACCCAGCAGTGAATGGGTACCGGGTGTTAGCCGGAGTTTGTGACCTGCTCTCCGGGGTGCTGGCTTCGGCCAACACAAAGCACTAAAGATGAATGATAAAATTGTTGATATGGAGACGGGGCCATACGAGCGTCGCTCAGGCCCTGTAAAATACAGCTAGATGAATACAACTAGATGAATACACACACACACACACACACACACACACACACACACACACACACACACACACACACACACGTCAGCAGGTGAAGGCATGCTCCTGGATAATCGAGTTTACCTGTAGACTCTTAATTAATATTCATAAGCCACACACATCATGGGCTCCAGCAGATTGGTCCCAACAACCAGGTGATGTGGATGTTATTGCCGTGCCGGAGGAAGGCGGTGAGCAAGTAAACAAAGATAATGACCTTGAAAAATAAGGAGAGAGAAAAAAAATGTAGCTAGCTCTTTAATATTGTGTTTGACGTATAAGCTTTAGAATTTTAGAGTTTTAGAATTTAGAATTAGTTTTTGAATTCTCGAGACATGGTTGGAAATAAATGGAAAAAATATGTTTTCAAGTTGTGGTGGAAAACATACAATAAGTGAAAATTGAGGAAATTGATAAGAGAAAACAAATTGTAAAACTTGTCGAAATAAAGAAGAAAGTTTAGGATCCTACTGTAGGCGCTATAGGAAGGGGGGGTTGTAGGAGTCGGGGTTAGGGTGGGTTGGGGGTTGTTGGAGTCGGGGTTAGGGTGGGTTGGGGGTTGTTGGAGTCGGGGGTTAGGGTGGGTTGGGGGTTGTTGGAGTCGGGGTTAGGGGGGGTTGGGGGTTGTTGGAGTCGGGGTTAGGGGGGGTTGGGGTTGTGGAGTCGGGGTTAGGGTGGGTTGGGGGTTGTTGGAGTCGGGGTTAGGGTGGGTTGGGGGTTGTGGAGTCGGGGTTAGGGTGGGTGGGGGTGTTGGAGTCGGGGTTAGGGTGGGTTGGGGGTTGTTGGAGTCGGGGTTAGGGTGGGTTGGGGGTTGTAGGAGTCGGGGTTAGGGTGGGTTGGGGGTTGTTGGAGTCGGGGTTAGGGTGGGTTGGGGGTTGTTGGAGTCGGGGTTAGGGTGGGTTGGGGGTTTGTAGGAGTCGGGTTAGGGTGGGTTGGGGTTGTTGGAGTCGGGGTTAGGGTGGGTTGGGGGTTTTGGAGTCGGGGTTAGGGTGGGTTGGGAGTTGTTGGAGTCGGGGTTACGGTGGGTTGGGGGTTGTAGGAGTCGGGGTTAGGGTGGGTTGGAGGTTGTGGAGTCGGGATTAGGGTGGGGGGTTGGAGTCGGAGAGGGGGGTGGGTTGTGATCGGGTTAAGGTGGATGGAGATGTGAGCGGTTGAGGGGGGGGAGAATGGAGTCGGTAGGGGGAGGGAGCGGGAGTCGGGGTAGGGGGGTAGGAGGTGAGAGTCGGTTGTGTTGGTGGATGTAAGAGAGTCGGGAATAAGACGAGAGGTGAGGGAGGAGGGGATAGGGGGAGGTGGAGTGTTGGATAGAGAGTAGGTGGGTTGGGGTGATGGGTCGAGGAGGAGGAGTGGGTAGGAAGAGGTGAGAGCGGATAGGAGGTAAGAGAACAGGGAAGGTGAGAAGGGACAAGGGAGAGGAGAGCACAGTAGAGTGAGAATAGAAGAGAGGAGAGGACAGAAGAGAGGAGGAAGAGATGGGCAATGAGGAAGAGAGAAGAGAAGAGACAGAGGAGAGAGAGAAAACGGGACAGGGAGATGGAGACAGAGACATGGGCCAGAGGGCAGAGAATGCTATGAAGAGCTAAGAAGCTGACTGAGAGAAGGAGAGAACAGAGTAGAGAGGAAGGAGGAGAGTAGGAGTCGGAATGACAGAGAGAGAAAAGAGAGAGATAGGGATGGATGAGAGAGAGAGAGAGAGAGAGGAAGACAAGACAGAGACAGAGGACAGAGCAAGGCGGCAGATAGCAAGAGACACGAGACAGAGCTAGACAGCTAAGAGTTATGAA
>JACEEZ010019067.1:7500-15000 GCA_016584305.1 Chionoecetes opilio | reverse complement strand
GACACAGAATAGCAGATGTGGACACAGAATAGCAGATGTGGACACAGAATAGCAGATGTGGACACAGAATAGCAGATGTGGACACAGAATAGCAGATGTGAAAACAGAATAGCAGATGTGAAAACAGTATGCTTGTTAAAACAGTATGGTTGTTAAAACAGTATGGTTGTTAAAACAGTATGGTTGTTAAAACAGTATGGTTGTTAAAACAGTATGGTTGTTAAAACAGTATAGATGTTAAAACAGTATGGTTGTTAAAACAGTATGGTTGTTAAAACAGTATGGTTGTTAAAACAGTATGGTTGTTAAAACAGTATGGTTGTTAAAACAGTATAGATGTTAAAACAGTATGGTTGTTAATACAGTATGGTTGTTAAAACAGTATGGTTGTTAAAACAGTATAGATGTTAAAACAGTATGGTTGTTAAAACAGTATGGTTGTTAAAACAGTATAGATGTTAAAACAGTATGGTTGTTAAAACAGTATGGTAGTTAAAACGGTATGGTTGTTAAAACAGTATAGATGTTAAAACAGTATGGTTGTTAAAACAGTATGGTTGTTAAAACAGTATAGATGTTAAAACAGTATGGTTGTTAAAACAGTATGGTTGTTAAAACAGTATGGTAGTTAAAACAGTATGGTTGTTAAAACAGTATGGTTGTTAAAACAGTATAGATGTTAAAACAGTATGGTTGTTAAAACAGTATGGTTGTTAAAACAGTATGGTTGTTAAAACAGTATAGATGTTAAAACAGTATGGTTGTTAAAACAGTATGGTTGTTAAAACAGTATGGTTGTTAAAACAGTATGGTTGTTAAAACAGTATGGTTGTTAAAACAGTATGGTTGTTAAAACAGTATGGTTGTTAAAACAGTATGGTTGTTAAAACAGTATAGATGTTAAAACAGTATGGTTGTTAAAAGAGTATGGTTGTTAAAACAGTATGGTTGTTAAAACAGTATGGTTGTTAAAACAGTATAGATGTTAAAACAGTATGGTTGTTAAAACAGTATGGTTGTTAAAACAGTATGGTTGTTAAAACAGTATGGTTGTTAAAACAGTATGGTTGTTAAAACAGTATAGATGTTAAAACAGTATGGTTGTTAAAACAGTATGGTTGTTAAAACAGTATGGTTGTTAAAACAGTATGGTTGTTAAAACAGTATGGTTGTTAAAACAGTATGGTTGTTAAAACAGTATAGATGTTAAAACAGTATGGTTGTTAAAACAGTATGGTTGTTAAAACAGTATGGTTGTTAAAACAGTATGGTTGTTAAAACAGTATGGTTGTTAAAACAGTATGGTTGTTAAAACAGTATAGATGTTAAAACAGTATGGTTGTTAAAACAGTATGGTAGTTAAAACAGTATGGTTGTTAAAACAGTATAGATGTTAAAACAGTATGGTTGTTAAAACAGTATGGTTGTTAAAACAGTATAGATGTTAAAACAGTATGGTTGTTAAAACAGTATGGTTGTTAAAACAGTATGGTAGTTAAAACAGTATGGTTGTTAAAACAGTATGGTTGTTAAAACAGTATAGATGTTAAAACAGTATGGTTGTTAAAACAGTATGGTAGTTAAAACAGTATAGATGTTAAAACAGTATAGATGTTAAAACAGTATGGTTGTTAAAACAGTATGGTTGTTAAAACATTATGGTTGTTAAAACAGTATAGATGTTAAAACAGTATGGTTGTTAAAACAGTATGGTTGTTAAAACAGTATGGTTGTTAAAACAGTATGGTTGTTAAAACAGTATGGTTGTTAAAACAGTATGGTTGTTAAAACAGTATAGATGTTAAAACAGTATAGATGTTAAAACAGTATAGATGTTTAAACAGTATAAATGTTAAAAGATAATAGATGTTGAGATATAGTACATTATAGATGTATAAATAGTGTAATGTTAAATTAACATAGATGTTAAAATAAAATAGATGTTAGTAGTAGTAGTACTATTAGTTATAGCAATAGTATTGAAATGATAGGGGGGTAATATAGGGTATTATATAAGATAATATATAGAGTGGTAGTTATATAGGGTAAAATTAAGTAGGGGGAGAAAGAGAGGGATGATGGACTTTGCTTTTCTCACCACGAATGTCTTCATCAATTGAATCTATAAAAAATAACTCGATAATGCACTGAGTACAATAACACTTCATCTGATCCCTTGAAATCACCTCATCCACGCTGACAGTGGCGAGGCGTAGCGAAGCAAGACTTGAGACCGTCAGTCGCGTGAGGAGAAGGCATAAGAACATAAGAACATAAGAACATAAGAAAATAAGGAAGTTACAAGTGGCCGTGAAACCTACACGTGGTAGTTCCTGTTACTTAACAACACTACCCACAAACCCGTCAGGGTGGCTCGGTTGGTAGAGCTGCGGGCTCGCGTGTAGCGTCCCTGCATTCGGTCAGAGGTTCGAGCCCACCAAGTTTGTCCTGGCGTGGTGGCGAATTGTATAGTCAATAACATTGTAGTTAGTACTTGCAAAGTGTCTAGATAGGACCAAAGTATCTTATCTTATAACACTACCCACATCCTCCTTTCATCCTCATCCATGGAATGATCTAACCTCCTTTTAAAGCTCCCTATTGATTCCGTACTAACTACCTGACGACTGAGTCCTATCCAATCATATACCACCCTATTTGTGAACCAGTTCTTCCCTCTTTCTTTTTTATATCTACGCTTTTCCCGTTTGAATCCGTTACTTCTTGTTCTACCCTGATTACTAGGGATTACATTATTAGACAGTGTCGAGAGATGGAGGGCAGGGGGATGCAGTGAACACCAAGTTGAAGAAAAGCGTCGAGGTGGTGGCGAGGCTCAGAGGGGCGCCAAGTTGAAGGAGGCGAAGGTCATGGCTGGGGAGAGAAGTAGAGAAGTATATCGATCGAAATTCCCAGGCCTGCTTGTACCCGTTCCTTGTGGCACGAGAAAAATACGTGTCCTGAAGGCCTTGTTGTTGAGGCGGGCTAAGAGAGAGGATGATGGCCTGCAAGGGACAATTTGTGGCTGGCGGGGAATTTTTGGTGACGAAAGTTTGTAGGTTGCCTTGATTTGTGGTGAGCAAGAATGTGTGTAGGAGTGGAAGGCGGCCGCGATGGGGCAATGTAGGGAGTTTGAGCGTGGCCACCGAGATGATATTGTCTCTCGGTGGTCTCGGTTTGAGGCTTTTAAATGATGTCAAGGAAGATGATGGGGAGTGTTGGAACGAGGGTGTTGGCAGGGTGACACTCTCTATGCTGCACTATACGGACACCCCAGCGATAAGGGATACATATCCATTATTCAGAATTGAGACACTGCCAGGAATGAGCAAGCCAGTAAAGGAAGCTAAGGGATGACGTAAACACAAAGAATCTCGGACACATGATTATGGTGGATGATGATGAGACAGGATTTGAAGGTAGATATATAAAAAAAATCGAGCAAAAAGCAGAGAAGGGAAGAAATGGAAATAGAGAGAAGGGATTTTTACAATACTGATAAGATCAAAGTGACGAGCAGTGTGTGTGTGTGTGTGTGTGTGTGTGTGTGTGTGTGTGTGTGTGTGTGTGTGTGTGTGTGTGTGTGTGTGTGTCTGTGTCTGTGTGTGTCTGTGTGTGTCTGTGTCTGTGTCTGTGTCTGTGTCTGTGTCTGTGTGTGTGTGTGTGTGTGTGTGTGTGTGTGTGTGTGTGTGTGTGTCTGTGTGTCTGTGTCTGTGTCTGTGTCTGTGTCTGTGTGTGTGTGTGTGTGTGTGTGTGTGTGTGTGTCTGTGTGTGTCTGTGTCTGTGTCTGTGTCTGTGTCTGTGTCTGTGTGTCTGTGTCTGTGTCTGTGTCTGTGTCTGTGTGTGTGTGTGTGTGTGTGTGTGTGTGTGTGTGTGTGTGTGTGTGTGTGTGTGTGTGTGTGTGTGTGTGTGTGTGTGTGTGTGTGCATTGGTAGGTAGGTATGTAGAAAAAGATGTGAACATTTTTATGAGGCAAAGACAATTGACGGAAAGCTGATTTCCTCTCCCTTCCATTCAGCCTTCACTGGATCTCCCTCCTCACCAACCCTTCTTTCTCCCCTCCATTTACTCTTCCAGATGGAGTGAATTTTCTCTTTGGTTCATCCACGTGTGAACGAGTCCTTATGCAGATGTGTGTAAAGAGAAACTCTGAATGCCATTGGAGCGTGCGGGGAAAAAGGATCAGGTTGATTCTCCCATCGCGTACCTCCCCCATGTTGCTGTGGATTGAAGTATGAAATTAAAAAGTTATGAGAAGGGATGAGTGTGCGGAGGTTGCCACTGACACTGAAAGATAATTTAAATCTTGTAACAGCCTCATATGTACACTAAATTACCGGATTTTTTTTTTTTTAGAATTACATAAGGCTGGAGTTGAATTCAGAAGTTCAGTGAACGTATTCAAATGTTTTGGATGCTATATTTTTCGTTAATGATCTTGCTGTGGTGGTATCATGTCGGGTGATGATACGTACCGGGGAGGCGGTAGCGGAGTGGTTAGCGTCTCTGACTGGCGTTCTCGGTGACCCGAGTTCGATCCCCGAAGATAAACCAAAACATTTCAGCACCGTCGAGTGGCCTAAGCACATATTTTTCTTTAATCCTCATCATCATTCTCTTTCTCTCTTTCTCTTTCTCTCTCTTTCTCTCTTTATCTCCCTCTCTTTCTCTCTCTATTTTTCACACACACACACACACAGACACACACACACACACACACACACACACACACACACACACACACACACACACACACACACACACACACACACACACACACACACACACACACACACACACACACACACACACACACACACCACACACACCCACACACGCACACACACACACACACACACACACACAAAAAAAAAAACATTCACAGCATTATAATTCCAATAGCCAGTTTTAAGATGTTTTCGCAATCAGCAGCAAGGCAGAAAAGCTTTTAGGTGTGTGTGTGTGTGTGTGTGTGTGTGTGTGTGTGTGTGTGTGTGTGTGTGTGTGTGTGTGTGTGTGTGTGTGTGTGTGTGTGTGTGTGTGTGTGTGTGTGTGTGTGTGTGTGTGTGGGTTAGCTGGGTTATGTAACTCGTCTGTCGCCGGGATGTGAGTGTTTTACTGTAATATATACTTCCTTCAGCAGTGACTCAAAAGAATAGCATAATGAATTTTCTTATATATATATATTCAACTTTTTTACTTACAGAAAGAGAGAGAGAGAGAGAGAGAGAGAGAGAGAGAGAGAGAGAGAGAGAGAGAGAGAGAGAGAGAGAGAGAGAGAGAGAGAGAGAGAGAGAGAGAGAGAGAGAGCGCGTATGTGTGTGTATGTGTATGTGTATATGTATGTGTATGTGTGTGTGTGTGTGTGTGTGTGTGTGTGTGTGTGTGTGTGTGTGTATGTGTGTGTGTGTGTGTGTGTGTGTGTGTGTGTGTGCGTGTTCGTGTGTCTGTGTGTTAGCTAATTGCATTTACCTAGTTGTGATATACAGAACATTCGTTACACGCGTGGGTTGGTTCGGTCTCCATGTTATTTTTGGTCAACCTTAACTTTAAAATCATGAATACTCCTGGCATTTACTATTTCATTGTTAAGGCAATTCATATAACAATACACCAATGGGTAGAACGGCTCATTTTAGTGTCTTTCGAGCATCTTCGAGCTGGCAGATGGGAGCGAATTATCTCTTTAGCTCACTTAGTCTCAAACACTACGTAACGCCTAAGGGGGAGGGACGGGGGTATGGTGAAGCGTTATGAGTGTGACAGTGGGGTGGGGAGGATGCGTGTGCGTTTTACATAACATTTTAAAAAAAATCAGAAAAACTTAAAGAGAATAATTTGCAGGTATTTAGACTAGACTTCGGCCTATATTATTGTGTAAAATAAATGGAAGCCTACTTACTGGGGGGTTTGTACTAACTGGTGTTACATAATTTTCTTTGGGGGCGTCTGGACAAGTGTTACAAGACGTGACTAGGAGGGGAGGGGGGGGGGACATGACCAATAAAAGTGTTTCGAAAATTTTGAATGGCCCCTTACGTGTGAACGAGTCCTTGACTCCTTATACAGATGTGTGTAAAGAGAAACTCTGAATGCCATTAGAGCGTGCAGGGATAAATGACAAGATTGATTCTCCCATCGCGTACCTCCCCCATGTTGCTGTGGATTTAAGTGTGAAATTAAAAAGCTATGAGAAGTGATGAGTGTGCGGAGGTTTCCACTGACACTGAAAGAGAATTTAAACCTTCCAACAACCTCGTAGGTACACTAAATTAACGAGAAAAAAAAAATGAAGAATTATATAAGACTGTAGTTGAATTCAGAAGTTCAGTGAACGTATACAAATGTTTTGGATGCTATTTGTTCTCGTTAATGATACTGTTGTGGTGGTATCATGTAGGGTGACGGTACGGACAGATGGCGGCAGGGTGCGTGATAGTCAGGTGCGAGTATATGTTATTTACGATACGTTAATTGCGGGGTTTTTTTTTTAATTTACATGGCACTACGTTTAAGCAGGTGTTTGATTTTATATATTTGACAAGTGTCTGATTTTTTGTTTGATCTGTATGGGTATTTTTTTCATTTTTTTCTTTGATCATCACCATCATTTTGTTTTCTCTCTCTCTCTCTCTCTCTCTCTCTCTCTCTCTCTCTCTCTCTCTCTCTCTCTCTCTCTCTCTCTCTCTTTCTCTCTCTCTCTCTCTCTCTCTCTCTCTTACACACACACACACACACACCCACACACACAATTTCACAGCATCAGAATTCCAATAGCTAGTTTTAAGATGTTTTTGCAATCAGCAGCAAGGCAGAAAAGCTTTTAGGTTGGGTTATGTAACTCGTCTGTCGCCGGGATGGGAGTGTTTTCCTGTCAGATATATTTCCTTAAGCAGTGATTTAAAATAATAGCTTAATTAGCTTTTATATTTATACTAGCCGCAAAGCCGCCCTCCGGGCGGACTTTTTGGCTAGCTCCTGCGGAGGGCTATTGGTGGTGGGCCTTCGGCCCACCACCTGTGTTTGGTGGGCCTTCGGCCCACCAAACTCGAGACTCTCCAGATAGCCCCATCTAACTTTCCTGAAATCATGGATGTAGAAATGTATGTATTACCCCCACCCATTCACTCACCCATTACCCATCACCCCTCACCCATTCACTCACCCATTACCCATCACCCCCCACCCATTCACTCACCCATTACCCATCACCACACACCCATTCACTCACCCATTACCCATCACCCCCCACCTATTCCCTCACCCATCACCCATCCCCCCCACCCATTCACTCACCCATCACCCCACACCCATTACCATCACCCCACCCATTCACTCATCCATTACCCATCACCCTACATCAAGGTTTCCTCAATTCTCGCAACCCACTTTTTTTTCCACAATTATCGCTAATAGGCTGCTAAAAAAAAAAAAAAAGAGTTTTTCGGATCATCTCATAATTGGGCTTAAAACCTTCCCATGGTCAACCCGGTTCCAAAA
>JACEEZ010019066.1:20000-24328 GCA_016584305.1 Chionoecetes opilio | reverse complement strand
TTTTCCCCTTTATGACCTTTTTTTGACTATGATCTTTGACTATGTTTCCTTATAAATAGACCCTTATCCCTATGATATGTTTTCTTTTTCCTTTGATATGATTCTTATGACTATGATCCTTATGACTATGATCCGTATGATTATGATTCTTCTGATTATGATCCTTCTGACTATGATCCTTCTGACTATGATCCTTATGACTATGATCCTTATGACTATGATCCTTATGACTATGATCCTTCTGACTATGATCCTTATGACTATGATCCTTATGACTATGATTCTTCTGACTATGATCCTTCTGACTATGATCCTTATGACTATGATCCTTATGCTAGACTTTGACTTTCTTCTGATTATGATCCTTCTGACTATGATCCTTCTCACTATGATCCACAAAGCAACTTAACCCCTTCACGCTCATCATATCTTTCCTTTGCTATATATTATCGTTTGTTAGCCATTACGAAAAGTAGTTTAATATACCAAATTAGATAGTGGACAAGGGTATTAAACAGGTCATATATAGAGAACCTTGCTTACATTCATTAAAATAGTCGAATGGTAGCCAAATTGAAATGGAAATTACGTTCTGGGCCTCAAGGGGTTAATGTACCTCTGTGGGTGGACGATTTTATCTTATATTTTAACGAATGAAGTCGACGTAAATTTGTTAATACAGATAGGGGACACCATATGCAATTCATAACTGACAGCCGCTGTGTTCCCAAAGGTATATGCAAATTGGATAATCGAATATGTGTCAACAATGTGCAGGCGACACGAATTCAGCGAAACACAACATATACAAGGTTAAAATATAAAAAATATACTAACAAAATAACTTTAAAATAAACACATTTCATCTTTCTTCCATAGAGTAGAGTGTGGCTTGAAGTGCGAGTGTGCATGTGTGAATTAAGTGAAACACAGCATACAAAAGGTTCGAATTAAAAAGTTTCATATTTAATCCATAGAGGAGAGTATGGCTTTAAGTTGAACTAAATTGGCTCACCCCTCTTTTTTATTTTATTCTCTTACTGTCTTCTTTATAGGGACTGGCAACTAAGCGGGCTTTGCTGTTACCCATTTTTGTTGTGCCCTTGGCCAGTTCTTTGTGATGTAAAAAAAAAAAAAAAAAAAAAAAAAAAAAAAAAAAAAAAAAAAAAAAAAAAAAAAAAAAAAAAAAAAAAAAAAAAAAAAAAAAAAAAAAAAAACAAAAAAAAAAAAAAAAAAAAAAAAAGAAGTGCGTGTGTCTGCGAATTAAGTGAAACAACAACAAGACACAAAACACAACATAGTTACAAAAGGTTAACCCCTTCACGTCCAGATTTTTCCTTTGCTATATAAAAAATCGTCTGTTGTTACCCATAAAATTACGATAAGTTAATATACCAAATTAGTTAGCGGACAAGGATATTAAACCGGTCATATCTATAAATATTGCTTATATTCACTAATCGTCTAATGGTATCTAAATTACAATGGAAATTACGTTCTGGGTCTCAAGGGGTTAAAATAAACACATTTCATATTTAATCCACCGAGGAGAGTCTGGCTATAAGTGCGAGTGTGTGCGAATCAAGTGAAACACAACAAGACACAACATACAAAAAGTCAAAATAAATACATTTCGTATATATTCCATAGAGGAGAGTGAGGCTTTAAGTGTGAGTGTATGTGAATTAAGTGAAATACAACATATAAAAGGTTCAAATATACACAGTTTTATCTTCCATCCATAGAGGAGAATTTCAAGAGAGTGTGGCTTTAAGTGTGAATGTCTGCGAATTAAGCGAAACACGACATACACAAGGTTAAATCCATATAGGAGAGTGTGTCTTTAAGTGTGAGTGTCTATGAACTAAGTGAAACACAGCATACAAAGGTTAAAATAAGACATTTCACTTTTAAATCCATAGAGGTGAGTGTGACTTTAAGAGTGAGTGTCTGTGATTTAAGTGAAACACGACATACACAAGGTTAAATCCATATAGTAGAATGTCTTTTAGTGTGAGGTCTGCGATTCACTGAAACAACATACAAAAAGTTAAAATATACACATTTCGTATTTAATCCATATAGAGGTGAGTGTGGCTTGAAATGAAGTGTGTGTGAGCCTGCGATGGGTTGGAACGGAGCAATACCATAAGTTGGGCAATCAAAGTTAAACACTTAAGGGCATCGCATCACGAGAGTTGGCAAAGTTGTGGACGCGATGCAATGGGCCGCACACACGAGCTTAAGGAGACCCTAATTCCTCTTCAGTGTGTCTCATGAGCCGCTTCACTCCAATTGTTGCTTACGGGACTGCAAAAGCCTGAACATAAACTGATAAAGGATAAAACTGATAAACTGTTAAGGATAAGGGTAAACTGAGTAAAGGATAAACGGGTAAACTGAGTAAAGGATAACGGATAAACTGAGTAAAGGGTAAACGGATAAACTGAGTAAGGATAAACGGATAAACTGAGTTAAAGGATAAAGGGATAAACTGAGTAAAGGAAAAAACTGATAAAACTGATAAGTATAAACGGATAACTGAGTAAAAGGATAAACGGGTAAACTGAGTAAGGAAAAACTGATGAAAACTGATAAGGATAAAGGATAAACTGAGTAAAGGATGCAACTGATAACAACTGATAAGAATAAACAGATAAACTGAGCAAATTATCATTATTCTACAGTGTTCCTTGTGTTACTACAGCGTGCAGGAGTGTTTCACGGTCTTATGTTGTTCCAATTTGAATGTATCTAGTGAGTGAATCTATCTGTACCTGTAATCTATCTATGTAATCTATCTGTATATGCTTTAATGAATCTATCTGTACTAGTTCCAATATAGGATACAATCAAAGTGATATTGCGTGAAGTTTGTTAAATTGGTCAATTTCGTCAGTCTCTCTACGACCAAAGCGAAGTTAGTAATTATAGAATTCAGTCGATAACCGTAAAGTACCTTCCCTCCTTCCTTCCTTTCCCATAGATTATACCTTCCTTCCTTCATTCCTTCCTTTCCCATAGATTATACCTTCCTTCCTTCCTTCCTTCCTTTTCCATAGAATATACCTTTCTTCCTTCCTTTCCCATAGATAATACCTTCCTTCCCTCCTTCCTTCCTTTCCCATAGATTATACCTTCCTTCCTTCCTTCCTTTTCCATAGAATATACCTTCCTTCCTTCCTTTTTTTCCCATAGATTATACCTTCCTTCCTTCCTTCCTTTCCATAGATTATACCTTCCTTCCTTCCTTCCTTTCTTTCCCATAGATTATACCTTCCTTCCTTCCTTCCTTCCTTTCCCATAGATTATACCTTCCTTCCTTCCTTTCTTTCCCATAGATTATACCTTCCTCCTTCATTCCTTTCTTTCCCATAGATTATACCTTCCTTCCTTCCTTCCTTTCTTTCCCATAGATTATACCTTCCTTCCTTCCTTCCTTCCTTCCTTCCCCATAGATTATACCTTCCTCCTTCATTCCTTCCTTTCCCATAGATTATACCTTCCTTCCTTCATTCCTTCCTTTCCCATAGATTATACCTTCCTTCCTTTTTCCATAGATATACCTTCCTTCCTTCCTTTCCCATAGATTATACTTTCTTCCTTCTTCCTTCCTTTCCATAGAATATACCTTCCTTCTTCTTCCTTTCCCATAGATTTTACCTTCCTTCCTCCTTCCTTTCCCATAGATTATAACTTTCCTTCCTTCCTTCCTTCCTTTTCCATAGAATATACCTTCCTTCCTTCCTTTCCCATTGATTTTACCTTCCTTCCCTCCTTCCTTTCCATAGATTATAACTTCCTTCCTTCCTTCCTTCCTTTTCCATAGAATATACCTTCCTTCCTTCCTTCCTTGCATATTTATCCTTCCTTCCCTCCTTCCTTTCCCATAGATTATACCTTCCTTCCTTCCTTCCTTTCCTTTTTCCATAGAATATACCTTCCTTCCTTCCTTTTCCATAGATTATACCTTCCTTCTTCCTCCTTCCTTTCCCATAGATTATACCTTCCTTCCTTCCTTCCTTACCTTTCCCTTCATAGATTATACCTTCTTCATTCCTTTCCCATAGATTATACCTTCCTTCCTTCCTTCCTTTCTTCCCCATAGAGTATACCTTCCTTCCTTCCTTCCTTTCCCATAGAATAGATTATAAGTCACCCTAATAATCGTAGCTCCCCCCCCCCTCCCCCAAGTGGTCTCCACCCAATGCGGCCGCCGACCCAATGCGGCCGCCGACCCAATGCAGCCAACCAAACTATTGTTATACGTATATGTTTATTGTCCATTATGTTTAACATATATAACTATATGTTAAACATAAGATATG
>JACEEZ010019066.1:0-17500 GCA_016584305.1 Chionoecetes opilio | reverse complement strand
TTATTTATAGCCATAATATGACACAGGTGGTGACACAAAATGACACAGACTCCAGATAGCCCCTTCTGACTTTCCTGAAATCATGGATGTAGAATGAAGTATTAATGCCACCAGACGTCTGTAAATAAATTTAAAAACGTTGTCCTGGCGACTTTAGAGTTATCTATGGTAAGGCGTTGGGAGGAGGTACCGCTTGAAAAGTAGCTCTCTATCTATCCCCTGTTCTCGGCTAACTAACAAACACTTCGTACTTTCATTGACCAATGACCATAAACAGTAATTAATAGGCATGTTGAGACAATGTAATAAACTGAAATACTACGAAATTCATGAAAATATTAGGAAGTGGGAGGAGGTACCGCGTGAAAAATAGCCTCTTCTCCCACCTTTCGTCGCCCGGCTAAAAAAAACTTCGTACTTTCATTGACCATAAACAATAATTAATCATCCTTTCTCTTCCTTTCTCCTTCTCTAAGACTTATTTAATCTTTACTAAGAATAATAACAAAAAGATCTAATTGCATACTACTTCCTTGTTTCGCGATTTGACCACTTTAACAACTGCATTTTTTTCTCTCATTCCTCACTCTCCTCCTTGGATCTGTTCATCATTGCTCTCTCCTCTCTCCTCTCTCTCTCTCTCTCTCTCTTCCTCTCTTCTCTCTCTCTCTCTCTCTCTCTCTCCCACTCGCACAATATTACACACACATGGTAATCCTGCATACATGTGACTGTTTGATTGAACGTGTGTTTATAGCGCGTGTGTGTGACTGTCCGTGTGTGTGTGTATGTATATATGTGTGTGTGTGTGTGTGTGTGTGTGTGTGTGTGTGTGTGTGTGTGTGTGTGTGTGTGCGTGTGTGTGTGTGTGTGTGTGTGGTAAGTTCATTTACATAACATGCTACTCATCAGTAAAAATAAAAGAACATGCAAAACAAATACCCAACATCCATAGCAGACGTCTCTTATAGGGGGGTGGGAGGAGATACCGCGTGAAAAATAGCCCAGACTCCCTCTCTCCTCGCCCGACTAAAATATTGCCATACTTTTATCTATTATCAACAGTAATTCATCCTTCCTTCCTCTTCCTCTCTCCTTCCCTAACACTACTATGATATATATTATATATTTGCCTGGGAGAAGGTTGAACTGAGAAGGTATGGATGCTACACGAGAGAGAGAGAGAGAGAAGAGAGAGAGAGAGAGAGAGAGAGAGAGAAGAGAGAGGAGAGAGAGAGAGAAGAGAGAGAGAGAGAGAGAGAGAGAGATTAATACGTAATTAATCATATTTTATTTCTTCCCTTACACGTGTAAAATCTTCGCATTTTCCACCTTCTACTACTATATAGTGGCCGCCAAATGTTGTAACGGTCTGGGCGGGTCGGCATGATGCATTGGCCGCCAAATTAATAACCTTTCAATTGTTTTTTTCGCGCAACTCGAGCAAGCGAGGTTTAAATTGATGACATGGCAACAAGACACTGACAGCACCACCGCAGGGGGTATGACCGGTATGTCACTCTGACTCACTCAGTGAGTCTGACCGAGTCTGTCAGTCACTCAGTCAGTCAGTCTGACGGTCGTCACACTAGCACTTTTTCCGTCTAGTTTTTTTAAGCAACTTTCTACAAACTAACAATTTTCTGACTGCAAAGTCTGCAAGCCGTCACACACACAGAATCGTTCGCCTGCATCACCAGTCAGCTGTTCGACTGTAAACAAACATGGTTCTTTGTGGTTTGTGGTTTAACCACTTTGTGGTTAAGATTATGTTTCATTAAAACCTATAAGGTTAGGTTATGTTTCATTAAAACCTATAGGTTAGTTAGGTTTCATTAAATTGGTTAGGTAGTTTCATTAAAATATATAAGGTAAGGTTAGGTTTATTTTTTTTATTTTTTTTTATTTTTTTTTTTCTTTGCGCAAAATAAAACTATCTCCATTACAACACGCACCTATTGTAGGCCAAGAAAAAATAGTCTTTGTCTCTGAAAACGACCGCGAAACTCTCGTCCATTATTACCGACGGTTATAATTACGTGCCTTGTAATGCATTAAGTTGTAATAGAACAATTTCTTTCATGACATCGTAAAAAAAAGTAAGCTGAAAGGCTTGTGGAGCCCGCCAACTTCTGCGGATTATGCACCCAAAAACATAGTTACCGAAATAGGAAATTTAGGTACTTATTACTTCTATTGCCGTTTCTTTAGCTGTGCTTTCCTGTGTCTGTATGTTTGTTTTTTGTGCAATGAATTTTCTAAATTCAGATAAGTGAGGTTAAGTTTTGGTTAGGTTAGGAGGCATTCATGATTCTTAACACCACTGTGTGTCAGGGTGTGTCTGGTGAGTTTAGAATGGGGTATAAAACCTTTTCCCACACTCTAGGCATTCATGGTTCTTAACACCACTGTGTGTCAGGGTGTCTGGTGAGCTGACTCTTTCTAGCAAATCTTGTCCCACACTCTAAACATTCATAATTCTTAACACCACTATGTGTCAGGGTGTGTGTGGTGAGGTGACCCATTGTAGCAAATCTTTTCCCACACTCTAAACATTCATAATTCTTAACACCACTGTGTGTCAGGGTGTGTATGGTGAGGTGACCCATTGTAGCAAATCTTTTCCCACACTCTAAACATTCATAATTCTTAACACCACTGTGTGTCAGGATGTGTGTGGTGAGGTGACCCATTGTAGCAAATCTTTTCCCACACTCTAAACATTCATAATTCTTAACACCACTGTGTGTCAGGGTGTGTATGGTGAGGTCACTCTTTCTAGTAAATATTTTCCCACACTCTAAACATTCATAATTCTTAACACCACTGTGTGTCAGGGTGTGTATGGTGAGGTCACTCTTTCTAGTAAATCTTTTCCCACACTCTAAACATTCATAATTCTTAACACTGTGTGTCAGGGTGTGTGTGGTGAGGTCACTCTTTGTAGTGGATCTTTTCCCACACTCTAGGCATTCTTGATTCTTAACACCACTGTGTGTCAGGGTGTGTTCGGTGAGTTGACTCTTTGTAGTAAATCTTTTCCCACACTCTAAATATTCATAATTCTTAACACCACTGTGTGTCAGGGTGTGTCTGGTGAGTTCAGAACGGGTTTAAAACCTTTTCCCACACTCTAGGCATTCATGGTTCTTAACACCACTGTGTGTCAGGGTGTGTCTGGTGAGGTCACTCTTTGTAGTAAATCTTTTCCCACACTCTAAACATTCATAATTCTCAACACCACTGTGTGTCAGGGTGTGTGTGGTGAGGTGACCCATTGTAGCAAATCTTTTCCCACACTCTAAACATTCATAATTCTTAACACCACTGTGTGTCAGGGTGTGTATGGTGAGGTCACTCTTTCTAGTAAATCTTTTCCCACACTCTAAACATTCATAATTCTTAACACCACTGTGTGTCAGGGTGTGTGTGGTGAGGTCACTCATTGTAGTAAATCTTTTCCCACACTCTAAACATTCATAATTCTTAACACCACTGTGTGTCAGGGTGTGTGAGGTGAGGTCACTCTTTGTAGTAAATCTTTTCCCACACTCTAGGCATTCATGATTCTTAACACCACTGTGTGTCAGGGTGTGTTTGGTGAGCTGACTCTTTCTAGCAAATCTTGTCCCACACTCTAAACATTCATAATTCTTAACACCACTGTGTGTCAGAGTGTGTTCGGTGAGTTGACTCTTTGTAGTAAATCTTTTCAATCGAGTCATGCGAGAGACTGTTGGCTGTTCTTTAGAACCGGCTTTTAAATGTATCTACATGTACAATAGTCACTTGAATATTTTTAATACTTTTAAACGTATTGAATTATAATTTGCAAAAACTTACTGATTTATATTGAATATCTTTAAAGTAATCACTATGGATTTTGATTTGACTAAGAAAGTTGACTTCATCTTTGCATACAAAGACGATCACGAGCGACTGACTGATGCAGACGGACTAACTAGTCAGAGCGAGAAAAAACCAACGGAGATCGACTAACTAGACGGAAAAAGTGCTAGTGTGACGCCGCCTTTACGTGATCTCGGGACTATTTTCAAGATCTGCTGTAAAGCCGCTCCTCACTCCTCGTCACAAGATAATGCGACTCACTTTTGCTAAGGATCACAAAGACTGGCCTCTTGAGAAAGTTCGACGCATATTATGGTCGGATGAAAGTGTCTTTACAGTGACAGGAACTAACTCTGCAAAAAATAAGGCGGCCCAAGAATTCTGACCGATACGATCCTCGGTACACCGTGGAAAGAGTATAAGACACCCAGATTATCTCATGGTGTGGGTTTGTTTTTCATATTATGGAGTGGGTAACCTCGCATTTCTTGAAAAAGGTGTTACTGTGAACAGTGAGCGATATTTAGACATCCTGCATGACAATCTTGAATCCTGCTATGACAAGTGTAGGGCAGAAACTATTATGCAGGACGGTGCCCCATGTCACAGGCCAACGTTGTTAAGGAATGGTAGAATATGTGTGCTATCGATTGATTTGACTGGCTTCCTAATAGTCTTGATTTGAACCCAATAGAACATTTTTGGTCCATAATTAAAAGGAAGCTTCAAGAAGTGGACACTAGTTCAGTGGGGAAGTTAAAAGCTGCACTGTTATAAATGTGGGAGGAACTACCATAGGAGCTTCTTCAAAAACTTGCAGACTCGTTACCTAACCGACTGCAAGATGTTATAAAGAACAAAAGGAATGCAATCAAGTGCTAGGATACCGGCAAGTTAAACAGTTTCTTGATTTTTAATGTTTTACGAATATTTTGTTGCATTTTGAGGGAGCGTGTCACTGACGGCATCAGTAAGTCCGACACCCACAACATTTGGCGGCCACTAGTCCTCATCAACGCGCGCTCTCTCTCTCTCTCTCTCTCTCTCTCTCTCTCTCTCTCATACCTTTCACCTCCGCCTCCTCCTTATCCTTTCCTTCCCCTTCCTATCTTCCTTCCTTCTATCCTCCCTTCCTATACTGATGTGTGTGTGTGTGTGTGTGTGTGTGTGTGTGTGTGTGTGTGTGTGTGTGTGTGTGTGTGTGTGTGTGTGTGTGTTACGTTCATACACATGCCATAGTACTACCTATAGGTAAGAAACAGGCAAAATAAGTAGACAATATACAACAAAATTCATGATAATACAAGTCATGTCATCTAGGGAGGCGAGAGGGAGGTACCGCGTGAAAAGTAGCCCTGTTTCCCGCTAACCTCAGCAAGGTATCTCAGTACTTGCATCTACCATAATTATTCATCCTTCCTTCCTATTCCTCTCTTTCCCTCACTTATTTACCCATCAACTCTCCCGTAATAAAGAAACAACTTCACTAACCTTATTAGTACCGTCACATCTTGGTCACACCCGTCACCGTCACGCAATAGTTAACACGCAAGCACAGACACACGTACACACACCTTCGCGTCGCAAGCCCGCCGCCGCTCTGAAGGGAACCCACGCCACCTGCATCATGTGTAGGCCTGCCAACCCTCCCAACTCGCCAGGCTTCTCCAGGATTATTCTTCCCACCTCTGCAGAAGAATCTGTACCGTAGATAACCATAACACTATAGTCGCCAGTCACTTGCCACTGCACTAATGTCGCCAGGCACAATATATTACGAATTTTAGCATCACTACAGACTTTTATGTGGTACTGAAGACATGTAGTGTGATGTACATAATATAAACTACTGTGCATGTCTCTTCAGTAGCACATAAACGTCTGTAGTGATGCTAAATTTCGTGATATATTGTGCCTGGCGACATTAGAGCAGTGACAAGTGACTGGCGACTATAGTGTTATCTACGGTAGTAGTTAGTATAAATATCTTGAGCTTGATTTCAGATTGTCAGATGTTTAATTCATCCTCAAAACCCGGGCAAAGCGGTAACTAAGCTATTTTCACCGCCAATTCGCAAAGATAATTTGACATTGATTGCAATGAGAATATAAGATAATAATGAAGACATGTTCAGATGGATAGAATTCGTGCTTACACGTGCATAATGAAGACCAATCCTTCACAAATTGTATAGGCCTATAGGGAAAAGTCGAGGAGCAAATGAAGTACAAGTGCATGTTTGTCGTGTGTTATATCGAAGTTAGAGGGAGGAAGGGGAGGAAGGGAGGAAGGCAGAGGCAGGGAGGCAGAGAGGGCGGTGAGAGGAGCTGGGCGGAACGTTTTGTACAATTATCACCTACTTAAGCGTTATTTCTACCATAGTATTGCCTTCAGTTATACTATAGTAGTGTATCAATGTATAGCCGAAGTCAAATCAGGTGATAAGAATGTACCAAGGGTCAAATAGGGACATTATAAATCTTCCTTAGGTAACAGGAACTACGACGTGTAGGTCTCATGGTCTCATGTAGCTTCCTTAAGTTCTTATGTTCTTCTTATGTTCTTAAAAGTAGACATTCTCAGTAGACGATCCACGAATAGAATATCTTGAAATTCAGTAAAGTTTCTGTATATCATAATTTCAGGGTTCGAAGTTTGAACCCTGAATTAAAACAGAATATATTTTTCTAAGATTCCGGGAGATAAGAAATCCATCCCGGGAGGCGGGCGATTATACAAAAATACATTAATCTGGGAGGCATGTTCCCGTTCTCTATGCCAGTATGTGGTTTCCGAGTGAAGACACTTGGCTGTAGCTCCGGAAATAACCATAGGAAATTCTCGAAAATACCCTCATTGTGATTCCCACGCAAAGTAACACTGTTCGAAGATGGATAACCAAACCTACCCTATCCGTAACCTAACGCATCCTAAATCGACGTGTTCAAGAGTAAACGCCACATACTCTTCCAGAAAACGGCAATATGCATCCTGGAGAAGCCTGGCGCATTGGTAGGGTTGGCAGGCCTACACATGATGCAGGTGGCGTCGAGTGGGTTCCCTTCAGAGCGGCGGCGGGCTTGCGACGGGAAGGTGTGTGTACGTGTGTCTGTGCTTGTGTGTTAATTATTGCGTGACGGTGACGGGTGTGACCAAGATGTGACGGTTCTAATAAGGTTTGTGAACTTGTTTCTTTATTACGGGTTAGTTGATGGGTAAATAAGTGAGGGAAGAGAGGAATAGGAAGGAGAGATGAGTAATAGGGGTAGATGCAAGTACCGAGATATTTTGCTTGCCGAGGAAAGGAGGAAACGACTACTTTACACGCGGTACCTCCCTCCCCTCACCTCCCTACCTAGTTGACAAGTATTATCATGAATTTTGTTGGATATTGTCTACTTGTTTTGCCTGTTTCTTTCTTATGCGTAGTATGTTATGTGTATAAATGTAACATACACACACACACACACACACACGTTCAGGATAGGAAGGGAGGAAAGAAGGAAGGAAGGAAGGAAGGAAGGAAGGAAGATAGGAAGGGGAAGGAAAGGATGTAATGAGGAGGAGGAGGTGGAAGGTATGAGAGAGAGAGAGAGAGAGAGAGAGAGAGAGAGAAAGAGATGATGAGGACTGTAGTAGAGGTGAAAACGCGAACATTTTGCACGAGAAAAGGAAGAAATATAATATAATTAATTACGTATTAATTTTCCTCTCTCTCTCTCTCTCTCTCTCTCTCTCTCTCTCTCTCTCTCTCTCTCTCTCTCTCTCTCTCTCTCTCTCTCTCTCTCTCTCTCTCTCTCGTGTAGCATCCATACCTTAGTACAACTTTCTCCGAAATAGGTAGATATCAAAGTAATGTTAGGGAAGGAGAGAGGAAGGACGGAAGGATGAATAATATATATGAAAGTAAATGAAAAGTAAATGAAAGTATGGCAATATTTTAAAAAGCAGGAAGGACTAAAGGGTGGAAGGGAAGAAGAAGGAAGGAAGGAAAGAAAGAAGAAAGGAAGAAAGGAAGGAAGGAAGGAAAGAGCCGGGCGAGGACAGAGGGAGTCAGGGCTACTTTTCGCGCGGTATCTCCTCTGACCCCCCTATAAGAGACGTACTAATAGGCTGTTATGGAGGTTGTCTATTTCTTTTGCATGTTTTTTTTATTGATGGATAGCATGGCATGTGAATGAACTAACCACACACACACATGCACACATAGTCACACACACACACGCACAGTTACCCACACACACACACACGCACAGTCACACACACACACACACAGTCACACACACCGTCACACACACACACACGCTATTAACACACGTTCAAACATAGTCATATGTATACAGGATTACCATGTGTGTGTGTGTAATGTTGCTGAGAGAGAGAGAGAGAGAGAGAGAGAGAGAGAGAGAGAGAGAGAGAGAGGGAGAGAAAGAGAGAGGAGAGGAGATATCCCAAGAGAGTGAGCAGTGAGTGAATGATATGTTTTGCAGTGATTAAATCGCGAAAAATGAAGTAGAATGCATTAGATCTTTTATCATTATTTATTATTCTTGGTAGAGATCACATAATCTAAGAGAAGGAGGAGAGGAGAGAAGGGTGATTATTACTGTTTTATAGTCAATGAAGAACGTAAGAATAGTTGTTAAAACCAAAAAAAAAAAGCTGAGGGAGAGTAAACGAAATGAAATGTGTTTGAAGCATAGTTTAACGCGGTACCTCCTCCCACTTCCTAATATTTTCATGCATTTCGTAGTAATTCATTTATTACATTGTCCTCAACCTGCCGATTAATCTGTTTATGGTTAATTAAGTACGAACTGTTTTTTTTGTTAGCCGACATAGCTAATTAGTGGGAGAAGGGCTAATAACTATACTAAATTATATTTCCTATGATTTTTTTTTCTTTTGGGAAAACTTAATATTGCGACCCCAAATATATTGTTATATTATTTAAATTATCCGTTGGAGAGAGATGAGAGGGGGGGAAAAAGAAGAGAGAGAGAGAGAAGAGAGAGAGAGAGAGAGAGAGTGAGAGAGCGAGAGAGAGCGAGAGAGAGAGAGAGAGAGAGAGAAAGCAATGACGAACAGCTCTAAGTAGGAGTGAGGAACGCAGAGAAAAAAAGAATGCAGTTGTTTAAAGTGTGTAAATCGCGAAACAAGGAGTTAGCTAGTATGCAGTTAGATCGTATGGTATTGATATTATTGTCTATATTAAGGAAGTCATGAAGGGAGAGAGAAGAGACCGGGTGATTAATGACTGTGTAGTTCAATGAAGTACCGTACGAAGTTTATTAAGTTCAAGCTGTCCGACAACCAAGGGAGAAGAAGATAAGGTTGGAGGTGAGAAGGTGGTGGAGGAGAAGGAGGTGAAGGAGAGGAGGGGGAGGATAATGTAGGGGAGGAGGAGGAGGGTGGAAAGGAGGGGGAGGAGAAGAGGGAGGTGGGATAAGAGGCTACTTTTTCCACGTGGTACCTCCTGCCACCATCCTTACTTGGTATTTAAATTTTCTGCCTTTTGGTTGCATTTTTGTCCATCTCTTTTGCCTGTTTCTTACACACACACACACACACACACACACACACGAGCATTATAATAAGAAGAGAGAGAGATAGAGAGAGAGAGAGAGAAGAGAGAGAGAGAGAGAGAGAGATAGAGAGAGAGAGAAGAGAGAAGCGATAGAGAGAGAGAGAGAGGCGTAAACAAATATCCCATATATATCGCATACCCTTCCCCCATCTCCACGAAAATGTTCATTGACACTACACATTCTAGCAAGGAAAGCGCGCCACTTACACACACACACACACACACACACACACAAACACCCAGCACACACACCACACACAACACACACACGAGCACGGGATTATATAAAGGTCCGTATAATCTCTGAGCAAATTCACTTTTTAATACGCTGTCTGCTATCGCAAGTGTCCTAATTTTGAAAGGGGAAGTGAGAGGATATAAGGGTGCGTAGGCGTAGGAAAGGAGCGAGAGGGGACAAGAGGGGAAGAGGGAGGCTTATGAAATACATGTCAGTGCAAGTACAAAAAAAAACTTAAAATTCATTATAACCGTTTGCCATAATCAGGAGACAATTCTTGCTAATGTTAGATTAAAGTGGTGGTGACAAACCAAATTAGAGAGAGAGAGAGAGACAGATAGAGGAGAGAGGAGAGAGAGAGAAGAGAGAGGAGAGAGAGAGAGAGAGAGAGAGTAGAAGAGAGAGAGAGAGAGAGAGAGAGAGACGAAGCAGAGGAGAGAGAGAGAAAGAGAGGGAGAGAGAGAGAGAGAGAGAGGGGAATGCATGCTGAAATTACCAGCTAATCTTCTGTAACGTAAAGGATTTGGCACGATTTTGCAGCCACCAATAATGGCGTGTTTATTTCAATGTTTTTTGCGAGATTTTTTAGACTCGTCCATTGCCTTTTTTCGAGTATTTCTTGATTGACCTTTTTTTTTTCTATCTTTTACTGTTGAGTTCACATTAAACTTTTGACCTATCATTGCCTTGTGAAAAGAGTAATTATTTTATATTATTATTATTATTAATTATTATTTTTATTATTATTTTAGTGTTGTTATATTCTTATTTTCATTTATTATCATTTACAACATCTCATTACTGCTGCTACTGCGAATAACTACGACGTTCTACTACTACTACTACTACTCTACTACTAACAAATACTACTACTACTACTTAACTCCTATTTTATCACCTACATGATACTTGTCCCTACTACTATTACTACTACTTCTACCACTACTACTACTATATAACCTATCTACTACTTCTACTACTACTACTACTACTACCACTACTACCACGTACTACACTACTTCTACTACTTGCTACTACTACTACTACCTTACTACTACTACTACTGGCTACAACTGACACTACTACTACTACTACTACTTACTACTATACTACTCTAGATACTACTACTACTACTACTACTTTTTACTTACAACTACTACTTACGTACTACTTCTAACTACTTGCTACTACTTCTACTACCTCTACTATACTCTAATAACTACTGCTCCTACTACTACTTTACTCTGTTACTGCCCAATGCCACCTCTATTTTCCTGTTCTGTCTTTTCTGTCTGCGCCCCCTACTTAAGGATTATAATAATAATTAATGATAATAGAGATAATAATGATGATAAAGACCAAGACATTTCTTTTCTATTAATATTGTGTATTATTATTAACAGATCGTCTATAATATGAATTGATATTCATAAAAAATAACCAAAAAATACTTAATCACATTTGGGCAGAAAGAAAAATATCAATATATGTCTTACTTATGCATTTTTATATTTGTGACTCACCATTTTATTATTTATGATTTTTTTTTGTTATACTGTGCGAAAAAAAATCATGGAATGACAATTGCTTCAAGTGAATGCTTCATTTATTTTCAGTGCTTCATGGTAATGGGAGATGTGTGTGTGTGGGTGGGGTGTGTTGTGTGGGTGTGTGTGTGTGGTGGGTGTGTGTGTGTGTGTGGTGTGTGTGTGTGTTTGTGTGGTGTGTGTGGTGTGTGTGTGTGTGTGTTGGTGTGTGTGTGTGTGTGTGTTGTGTGTTGTGTGTCTGTGTGTGTGTGTGTGTGTGTGTGTGTTGGTGTGTGTGTGTGTGGGGGTGTGGTGGGTGGGTGTGTGTGTGTGTGTGTGTGTGGGTGTGGCGCGCGCGGCGCGTTGCCGTGCGTGGTTCGTGCGTGCGTCGCGTGCGTGCGTGCGTGCGTGCGTGCGTGCTCGTGTGTGTGTGTGTGTGTGTGTGTGTGTGTGTGTGTCATTTATGCCAGGTACACAACTTGCTTTGGGATGGATATAATGCCTAGTTTGGCAATTGTATTCATCCACCACACACACACACACACACACACACACACCACAACACACCACACACACACACACACCACACACACACACACACACAAACACACACCCCCACACACACCACACACACACACACACACACACACACAAACACACACACACACATCCATTTCTAGCTACTGGATCGAATAAAAGTTGAAGATTTTTTGTAAAGAAAATTAAAAGTAGGCTTGCGCGGCGGCGAACTTGACACTTGTTACTAAAAATATTTTCTGGCAAAACCGCTGTTATTGTTTCGGACTCTATCTAGGGAGAGGGAGTGAGGAGGGATAGGAGGAGGAGGAGGGAAGGGAAGGAGGAAGGTTGAAGAAGGGAGGAGGGAATCGGAAGGAGGTAAGGGAAGGAAGGAATGAGGGAGAAGGGGGGAACGGGAATCAAAAAAACTAGAGGAATGAGAGAGGAAAGGATAATAGAATAACAATGAAGTGGAAAGGGAGACGAGGATTGTGAGGAAATTGGATAGACATACGGGATGGGTGGGATGGAGTGGATAGTGAGGGAGGATAGAGGGTATGAGGGGCGTAGGGGAGGATAAAGTGGATAGTAGGTGGTTAGTGGGGGAGGGTAGGGGTTTGGGGGAGGCAGAATGGATAGTGAGGGTGGTTAGTGTGGGTGGTCGTAGGGGAGGATAGAATGCAGAATGGATGAAAAAATGTTCTTCGGTGGCAGGAACGGAAACTGATCCAAAACAATAATGCTACCGTAGCGAGTAAGATGCCAAGGTAGATATCAATATAACAGTAAGAGACGGACTGAATGCTTTGCTCTTTTCTTATTATATTTTGATCATTTTACTTCTAGATTCTTTTCTAGGGTGTGGGTTCTATTCGCACTTGGCAGATAAAATATATGTTAAGGTTTTGTAATTTGGCTTTACCTTTTTTTCTTTTCTTTTCTTCCTCTGATATATTTTTTTTCTTTTTTACCGCCTATTACTTTTCTATGGTTAGCTATTTATACGTGGCAGGGAAAATAATGGTGATGTCTAAAGTTTGTTTAGCATACTTTTCCCCCTCTTTTCTCTGATATATTTTATTATTATTATTATTATTTTATTATTATTATTATTTTTTTTTTTTTTTTTTTTTTTTAATTTTTTTTTTTTTTATACCTCAACCCTATATTATAAACTACCTTCATTGTAACTCCATTTTTCTACTTTGATATATTTTTTGTTTTCTTTGTTCCTCCTCTCTCTTTCCTCCCCCTTAAACGCTGCATTCTTTCCTTCCTTCGTTTTCAATATTCCAGTAATCACAAGTGTCCAGTATCACCGTGTCAATATAATGTTATTAAACGTGGCAAGTAACAATATAAGGACGATAAGAAAAAAATGGAACTTGAGGAAACATTTAAATGATTTGTATGTCATACGTTTCAACAGAATGCAAGAAAATAATATGAACAAACGAACACTGCGGAAACTTCTCTCAAAACATCGCAAATTAGTTCCCCACACATTGTCTTAACACCCTCGTGGTAAAAAATAGAACATTTCTTATATATACACGTAACTTAATCAACAAAACGAACTTTCCCATCCACACAACTTGGCGTATAAAAAGACACTTAATTTGCAGAGAGCCGTGTTAATACCAGGTGGGGGCGCTTAAGATAGAAAAGAGAGCGCGAGATAGATGAGAGAGACAAGAGAGAGAGGAGAGAGAGAGAGAGGGGATAGAGAGGGGAAGATAGATATAGAGATAGAGAGAAGAGTGTGAGAAAGAGAGAGGGGGGGTGCGGTGGAGGGGGGGGGAGGAGAGAAGAGAGGAGAAGAGAGAGAGAGAAGGTGTCTGAAAGAAACTACATAAACAAGGGAAAGTAACACCAGATAAGAGAGAGAGCGAGAGAGAGAGATATGAGAGAGAGAGAGAGGAGAAGATAGAGAGAACTTAGGAATTGATTTGATTGATATTTTATTGGCCTTAATATTATCACAAGCTTATTATTACATTAGATAAAATGGTCAAAGGCCTTTGTCCATTGAGTCGGTAACTCCTTTTATGGACTTTTATTTGCTAAAAATAAGAGGTCAAGCGATGTACGTTTAGGACGGCCTAGATGCCTAATTTCATTATGAAACACTAAATTAAATAAAAAAAAAAAAATATATATTCCCTACTGAATTACTACTACTACTTAATTTTATCAATTAAATTAAATAAATTTAATAAGTGTAATTAGACGAATTTACAAAAACAAGCATTTTCTACCATAGTACCATAACAGTACACATACATAAGTATACTGATAAAGAGATCAATGATAATTCTCACAATTATTATACCAAATCACAATTATAATAATAATAAATTAAATTTTGAATGTTACTACTTTTTTCAACTTTTCTTTTATTTGCAGTTTAAAAAATGGATTTAATTCTTTATTCCTTACTCATCTGGAAGTTTGTTTCCACGTTTAGTTCCCCAGTGAGAACACTTTTGAAGCATGGGGAAGTTCTACACAATGGGAAGTGTGAGATTATTGGTTTCGTCTGGTTTGTATTCTATTGCTTGTGGTCTGAGAACCCACTGTCAATTTTGTATGTTATTCAACGCCCTTATAAACAAAGTTATAGTCTGTAGTCATATATCATGGTAGATTTTATTTTTGAATTTTCATCAACTCACACGAAAGCTTGGGCTTGTGTGGTCATAACGATTATGTTTACTTAGAGGACATTATGCAACTAATTTTTTCCTATTTACAAATAGTTTATCATATATGTTTTATATGCCCCACCCACCCACCCCAGATACTGACAGTACATAATATGGATTGCAAGGATACATAATAGGTCTTAAACCTTCAATATTACCAATGGTTTCGTATTCTATATATTACACCCTATTATTTTTGAAAATAAATTATTCATGTACATTCTCTATGTGTGTTTTCCCATCTTAGCTGGCTATCCAATAACACTCCAAGGAATTTAGCTTCTTGTACCCTCTTTAATAATGAGGATTTATCAATTTTGATATTGTTTGCACGTTGTTTGTGTGTCTGTGTGAAAATGTGACAGCATCCGTAGTGAGTTTATTGATATTTAATGTTAGCTTTTTTACATTTTTAAACCAATCACAACATGTACCAATTCAGTGTTTTTCATTGTATTTTCTTATATCTTTAATCCCTTCCCTGTATAAAAATGGTAGTGTCATCAGCCAAAAGTAAAAATTTTAAGATTTTTTGGGTCATAGAGTGTATGTCATTGAATGTAAATTAAAAGATAAGAATGGTCCCATAGGCTGGACAGATCCTTGTGGCACACCACAATTAGACTTTTGTACGGACGAATGCCTTTTTACTATTACAAGACTGTATAGTGGTTCCTCCTGCCGCTGCGATAACTTTCAAACCTGCTTGAAGACTGGTCCACGAATACCGTATCAATTAGTTTCTTTAATAAAAGGGTGGATTAATAGTATCAAAAGCTTTAGATAAAAGATCAAAAAAAATAGTTAATTGATACATTTTACTATCTATTTCTATTATTGCATTATATATGTTTTTTGCAAAGGTTGGTGTACTGCGAGTTCTAGCGATATTTAAGTCCTAACGAACCCATATTGATTATCTGTTAAAGTAAGTTTTCCTGTGTGAAATAATTCATTAAATCTATTTGCAATATCCCTTTTCAAAGGACTGTACTTTATTGGCGGGAAGAACTGAAATAGGTCTGTAAGTTTGAAAAAATTGAACTATCCCTTTTTATAAACTGGAACTACTCCTTAACTACTTTCAGGTCTTCAGAATGTCTGATAGCATCCTTCTGTAAATGATTTGTTTTTATATATTCTAGAATGGAGATATTTCTTCTTTTGCAGGCTTTGATTACTTTCATGTTCACATCAAGCATGACCTGGGGCTGTTGTAACCTTTAGATTAGGAAATTACACTCTTGATTTTCATGGCGTGGTTGTAGGCCGGAAATAAAATGAAAACAAGGTGGTTGGGGTAAAACAACTATCAAACAATATAGGAGTTTCCTCTAAACACTGTTCTAAAATTGTTAGCAACGGGTGCAGAAAAATAATTCATTAAATTCATGTGCTATTATAAAGCTATCCGAAAATATATTTTCCTTGTGCCGAAATTGAGTCCTGACTAATTTTTGCAATTTTTTCCCTATTAATCTTTATAATTTTTCCATATTTTTTTTTTTTTTTTGGCTTCTTCCCTGATTCCTCCTCAATGTGATTTTATAATAGTTTTTCCTTTCGCTGGTTCTTACACAGAGATGTTTAAGTTAACATATATATTTCGTATTTCTTAAATGTAGACTCGTTTTAGAGGGCCACCTTGCATAAAGTGTCTGAAGCCTATTTCTTTGTCTATAATAGAGTTTTTGATTGCTGCAGTAATGTATGGTTTATTGGAATTTTTATCTTGATCCTATATTTTTTGATTGAACTTTTTTATTCATACAGTATAAGAAATTTTTTCATATGAAAATATCAAAATCTACATTGAAACATCTGACCTATAATATCAGATTCCCACCTATATGTATTTGACAATTCTAATTAATTGAATTTATTGACTGAATCGTTCCTATAAGTTCTCTTTTTAATTTGTTGTTTGAACAGTCCTTGAGTATTAAGTTCAGGTTAGGAGTGGCAAAATAAGCTAATACTGGAAAATGATCCGTTATTAATGATAAAATGGAACACCAATTAACTGGTAGTTTGTTTATAGGTTTGTTCTCCATAATATGGTCAATAATAGAAGCTGATATTCCTTGTCCACTCTTGTGGGTTTGGTTAGGTTTGGGAAAACGGTATGAATAATAAGAACAAGTTAGTGAAATTCACAAATTACATTGTTTATCTCAAATTTAAGAAGATTTTAGATTAAAATCGCCCATTATATAACATGCATTATTTTGTTTAGATGCTATATAATCCATTATATCACCAATATACTTCAGAAACTCTTCTGGCAAAACTGGCATTGGGTGTCATAATTATTCCAATAAAAAAAATCACATATCCTTTAACTTCTAGAATAAAAGAATCAATATGTGGCAGCTGCCAAGGAAATGTTTTTGCTGAATCTACCTTGCATGTCTTCTATGCAGGTACATTGCTAACCCCACCCAACCGCACTCGTGCATTTGTTCCCCTTTTATAGAAAGCATTATATGGGTTAAATGTATATAATGAAGATTATGTTATCTTTTAAACGAGTCTACATAGTCCTATTATAATCAACTTAACAGTTGATAGTAATTAAGGCCACTGGTCTTGAAGAAAAGTTTCAAGTGAAGAGCGAACCTGCTAATGTTATAAGATAATCTTTTTTAGTAGTCCTTACATGTGTCTTACTCTCTCCTTCAAGTCTTCACAAAAGTAATAATTACATGCGGTTCTTTCGCAAAACACTACGTGTAAGTAATTGTCAACAACGAGTTTAGATATCTGCTTTTCGCCCTAAAGGTGTTTTTATACTTAAAAATTATTAATTACATTTAATGGAAACCGATGTTGATTAATTCTCATTAAAGAAAGTTTCACACAAATCTTCATTAACCCAAATGAGAAAATGGAAATATGTACGAATTCATTATTATTTACCAAAAAATATAAATAAAGATAAATATATATATATAATTATATATATATTTACAAATCCCTCTATATTTTACCCCTTAGTGCTTTTGTGATCCTTGTCCTTCATGTTTTGCCCGCTTAATTACTTTTGGCTGAGGACGAGGAATGTGGGGGTCACTA
>JACEEZ010019065.1:0-32174 GCA_016584305.1 Chionoecetes opilio | reverse complement strand
CATTTTTATGGGCTTTTAGCAATATGATAAGTAAAACTACTTAAATATATACAATAACGCTACAGTTTACAGAACTATGAAAAAAGCTTGCAATATACCGTTATATAACAATAAATAACCTATTACTCTTCTATTTATTAGCTTAATGTAATGTAAGCTACTTATAGGTGCAAATTATTCTAAAAAAAGGATTGTATACTTCAATTTGTAGGAAAACAGCTATATATCACCGATAACTAGCTAATATCATTGAAAACACTATATTTTATGGGTTTATAGCAATATGATAAGTAAAAAATACTTTTATATATACAATAACGCTACCCGTTTACAAGAAAATATGAAAAACGCTTGCAATATACAGTTATATCACAATAAATAACCTCTTACTCTTCTATTTATTAGCTTAATGTAATGTAAGCTACTTATAGGTGCATCTTACTCTAAAATGAGGATTTTATACTTCAAATTATAGGAAAACAGCTATATATCACCGATAACTAGCTAGTATCATTGAAAACCCCAAAATTTTATGGGTTTATAGCAATATAATAAGTAAAACTACTGTATATATACATAACGCTACAGTTTACAAGAAACTATGAAAAGCTTGCAAAATACCGTTATATCATAATAATAACCTCTTATTCTTATATTTTAAAAGCTTTATGTAATGTAAGCCCACTTATAGGTGCAAATTATTCTAAAAAGAGGGTTTATACTTCAATTTTTAGGAAAACAGCTATATATCACCGATAATTAGCTAATATCATTGCAAACACTACATTTTATGGGTTTATAGCAATATGATAAGTAAACTACTTGTAATATTAAAAATAACGCTACAGTTTTACAAGAAACTATGAAAAGTACTTGGAAATATACCGTTATATCACAATAAATAACCTCTTACTCCTTTATTTAATTAGCTTTTTTGTAATGTAAGCTACTTAAGGTGCAAAATTTTTCTAAAAAGAGGATTTTATACTTCAATTTTTTAGGAAAACATTTATATATTACCGATAACTAGCTAATATCATTTAAAACACTACATTTTATGGGTTTTATAGCAATATGATAATAAAACTACTTATATTATACAATAACGCTACAGTTTACAAGAAACTATGAAAAAACGCTTGCAATATACCGTTATATCACAATAAATAACTCTTACTCTTCTATTTTAAAAGCTTAATGTAATGTAAGCTATTTATAGGTGCAAATTATTCTAAAAGAGGATTTTTATACTTCAATTTGTAGGAAAACAGCTATATATCACTGATAACTAGCTAATATCATTGAAAACACTACATTTATGGGTTATAGCAATATGATAAGTAAAACTACTTGTATATAAAACAATAACGCTACGTTTTAGAAGGGAAAATATGAAAAACGCTTGCAATATACCGTTATATCGCAATAAATAACCTATTACTCTTCTATTTTTTAGCTTAATGTAATGTAAGCTTCTTTTAGGTGCAAATCATTCTAAAAAGAGGATTTTTATACTTCAATTTGTAGGAAAACAGCTATATATCACCGATAAATAGCTAATATCATTGAAAACACTACATTTTATGGGTTTATAGCAACTGATAAGTAAAATTACTTGTATATATACAACAACGCTACAGTTTACAAGAAACTATGAAAAACGCTTGCAATATACCGTTATATCACAATAAATAACCTCTTACTCTTTTATTTATTAGTTAATGTAATGTAGCTACTTATAGGTGCAAATTATTCTAAAAAAAAGATTTATACTTCAATTTGTAGGAGAACAGCTATATATCACCGATAAATAGCTAATATAATTGAAAACACTACATTTTATGGGTTTTATAGCAATATTATAGTAAAAATACATGTATATATACAATAACGGCTACATTTACAAGAAACTATGAAAAACGCTTGCAATATACCGTTATATCACAATAAATAACCTATTACTCTTTATTTATTAGCTTAATGTTATGTAAGTTCTTATAGGTGCAAATATTCTAAAAGAGGATTTTATACTTCAATTTGTAGGAAAACAGCTATATATCACTGATAACTAGCTAAAATCATTAAAATACTACATTTTATGGGTTTATAGCAAAATAATAAGTAAAAACTACTTGTTATATACAATAACGCTACAGTTTAGAAGAAACTATGAAAACGCTAGCAAAAATACCGTATATCGCAATAAATAAACCCATTACTCTTCTATTTATTAGTTAATGTAATGTAAGCTTCTTATAGGGTGCAAATTATTCTAAAAAAGGATTTTATACTTCAATTTTTTAGGAAAACAGCTATATAACACCGATAACTAGCTAATATCATTGAAAACAAATACATTTTATGGGTTTATAAACAATTGATAAGTAAAAATACTTGTATATATACAATAAAGCTACAGTTTACAAGAAAAATATGAAAAAAAGCTTGCTATATACCGTTATATCACAAAAAATAACCTCGTATCTTCTATTTAATAGCTTAATGTAATGTAAGCTACTTATATTTGCAAATTATTCTAAAAAAAAGGGTTTATACTTCAATTTGTAGGAAAAAAAGCTATATATCACTGATAACTAGCTAAATCATTGAAAACACTATATTTTATGGGTTTATAGCAATATAATAAGTAAAACTACTTGTATATATACAAATAACGCTACAGTTTCCCAAAAAACTATGAAAAACGCTTGCAAAATACCGTTATATCACAATAAAAAAACCTCTTACCCCTTTTTATTTAATAGCTTAATGTAATGTAAGCTACTTATATTTGCAAATTATTCTAAAAAAAGGATTTTATACTTCAATTTGTAGAAAAACAGCTATATATCACCGATAAATAGCTAACATCATTGAAAACACTACATTTTAAGGGTTTATAGCAATATGATAAGTAAAACTACTTGTGTATATACAATAACGCTACAGTTTACAAGAAACTATGAAAAACGCTTGGAATATACCGTTATATCACAATTAATTTCCTCTTACTCCTCTATTTATTAGCTTAATGTAATGTAAGCTACTTATAGGTGCAAATTATTCTAAAAAAATTATTGTATACATCAATTTGTAGGAAAACAGCTATATATCACCGATAAATAGCTAATATCATTGAAAACACTACATTTTATAGGTTTATAGCAATATGATCAGTAAAAGTACTTGTATATATACAATAACGTTACAGTTTACAAGAAACTATGAAAAACGCTTGCAATATACCGTTATATCACAATAAATAACCTCTTACTCTTCTATTTAATAGCTTAATGTAATGTAAGCTACTTATAGGTGCAAATTATTCTAAAAAGAGGATTTTATACTTCAATTTGTAGGAAAACAGCTATATATCACCGAAAACTAGCTAATATCATTGAAAACACTACATTTTATGGGTTTATAGCAATATAATAAGTAAAACTACTTGTATATATACAATAACGCTACAGTTTACAAGAAACTATGAAAAACGCATGCAATATATCGTTATATCACAATAAATAACCTCCTACTCTTCTTTTTAATAGCTTAATGTAATGTAAGCTACTTATAGATGCAAATTATTCTAAAAAGAGGATTTTATATTTCTATTTGTAGGAAAACAGCTATATATCACTGATAACTAGCTAAAATCATTGAAAACACTACATTTTATGGGTTTATAGCAAAATAATAAGTAAAACTACTTGTATATATACAATAACGCTACAGTTTAGAAGAAACTATGAAAAACGCTTGCATAATACCGTTATATCACAATATATAACCTCTTACTCTTCTATTTAATAGCTTAATGTAATGTAAGCTACTTATAGGTGCAAATTATTCTAAAAAGAGGATTTTATACTTCAATTTGTAGGAAAAAGCATATATCACGGGTAATAGCTAAAATCTTTAAAAAATACATTTTTTGGTTTTAGCAAAATAATAAGTAAAACTACTTTTTAAAATAAAAAAACGCACAGTTTTGAAGAAAATAGAAAAAACGCTTCAATAACCGTTATATCGCAATAAAAACCATTATCTTTTTTTATTAGCTTAATGTAAGTAAGTTCTTATAGGGGCAAATTTTTCTAAAAAGAGGATTTTATATTTAATTTGTGGAAACAGCAATATCACCGAAAATAGCTAATACATTTAAAAAAACAACATTTTTGGGTTTTAAACCCCGTAAGAAAAAAAAATTGTTATATAAATAACGCACAGTTTACAAGAAACTATGAAAAAAAGGGCATATACCCTTAATCAAATAAATAACCCCGTACCTTTTATTTAAAAGCTTAATGTAATTAAGTACTTATAGGTGAAAATTTTTCAAAAAAAGGGTTTTATACTTCAAATTTTTAGGGGAAAAAAGCTAATATCACCGAAATAGCTAATACTTGAAAAAAACTAATTTAGGGTTTATAGCAAAGTAAGTAAAAAAACGTATATATACAATAACCTACAGTTTAAAGAAACTAGAAAAACGCTTGCAAAATTTCCGTTTTTTATCGCAATAAATAACCCATTACTTTTTATTTTAGCTTAAGTAATGTAAGTTCTATAGGTCAAATCATTCTAAAAAAACGGATTTTTTTACTTCAATTTGTAGGAAAAAAGCTATATATCACCCAAAAAAAGTAATATCATTTAAAACCTACATTTTATGGGTTTTTTAAACAATTTATAAGAAAAAATTTCTTTTTTATATACAAAAAACGCTACAGTTTTCAAGAAACTATGAAAAACGTTGCAAAATACCGTTTTTATCACAATAAAAACCTCTTACTCTTTATTTATTAGCTTAATGTAATGTAAGTACTTTTAGTGCAAAATATTCCCAAAAAAAAAGATTTTTTACTTTAATTTTTAGAAGAACAGCTATATACACCCATAAAAAGCAATATATTGAAAACACACATTTTATGGGTTTTTAGCAAATGATAAGTAAAATAATGATATATCAAAAAACCTACATTTACAAGAAACTATGAAAAAAGCTTGCAATACCGTTAATCACAATAAAAAACCTATTTCTCTTTTATTTATTAGCTTATGTAAGTAACTTCTTAAGGTGCAAATTATTTTAAAAAGAGGATTTTATACTTCAATTTGTAGGGGAAAAAGCTATATATCACTGTAACTAGCTAAAAACCTTTAAAAACTACTTTTATGGGTTTTATAGCAAAATAATAAGTAAAAATACTTTATAATACAATAACGCTACAGTTTAGAAAAAACTATGAAAAACGCTTGCATATAAGATATCGCAATAGATAACCTATTACTTTCATTTATTATTTTAAAGTAATGTAAGCTTCTTTTAAAGGGCAAATTATTCTAAAAAGGGATTTTATACTTCAATTTTTAGGAAAACAGCTTAATTCACCCATAATAGCTATTCATTTAAAACACTACATTTAGGGTTTATAGCAATCGAAAGTAAAACTACTTGTATATATACAAAAACGCACAGTTTTCAAGAAAATATGAAAAACGCTTCCAAAATACCGTTATATCAAATAAATAACCCCTTTCTCTTCTATTTAATAGCTTAAGTAATGTAAGCTACTTAAAATGTGCAAATTATTTAAAAAGGGATTTTATACTTCAATTTGTAGAAAAAAAACAAAATATATATCCCATAAATGCTAACATCATTGAAAAACACACATTTTAAGGGTTTATAGCAATGATAAGTAAAACTACTTTTGTTATACAATAACGCAAGTTACAAGAAACTATGAAAAAAGCTTGGAAAAAATTTCCGTTTTTTAATTTAATTTTCCCCTTATCCCTTTTTTATTATTTTAAGTAATTAAGCTACTTATAGGTGCAAATTTTTCTAAAAAAAAAAATTTTTACTTCAATTTTTAGGAAAAAAAGCTATTATTTATCGAAATAGCAAAATCATTGAAAAAAACTACATTTTTTAGGTTTATAGCAATATGATCAGTAAAAATACTTTTATATATACAATAAACGCTACAGTTTACAAGAAACTATGAAAAACGCATGCAATATACCGTTATATCACAATAAATAACCTCCTACTCTTCTTTTTAATAGCTTAATGTAATGTAAGCTACTTATAGATGCAAATTATTCTAAAAAGAGGATTTTATACTTCTATTTGTAGAAAAACAGCTATATATCACTGATAACTAGCTAAAATCATTGAAAATACTACATTTTATGGGTTTATAGCAAAATAATAAGTAAAACTACTTGTATATATACAATAACCCTACAGTTTAGAAGAAACTATGAAAAACGCTTGCAATATACCGTTATATCACAATATATAACCTCTTACTCTTCTATTTAATAGCTTAATGTAATGTAAGCTACTTATAGGTGCAAATTATTCTAAAAAGAGGATTTTATACTTCAATTTGTAGGAAAACAGCTATATATCACCGATAAATAGAATACTATTAAACCGAATAATATCATTGAAAACACTACATTTTATGGGTTTCTAGCAATATGATAAGTAAAACTACATGTATATATACAATAACGCTACAGTTTACAAGAAACTATGAAAAACGCTTGCAATATACCGTTATATCACAATAAATAACCTATTACTCTTCTATTTATTAGCTTAATGTAATGTAAGCTTCTTATAGGTGCAAATTATGCTAAAAAGAGGATTTTATACTTCAATTTGTAGGAATACAGCTATATATCACCGATAAATAGCTAATATCATTGAAACACAACATTTTATGGGTTTATAGCAATATGATAAGTAAAACTACTTGTATATATACAATAACGCTACAGTTTAGAAGAAACTATGAAAAACGCTTGCAATATACCGTTATATCACAATATATAATCTCTTACTCTTCTATTTAATAGCTATATGTAATGTAAGCTACTTATAGGTGCAAATTATTCTAAAAAGAGGATTTTATACTTCAATTTGTAGGAAAACAGCTATATATCACAGATAAATAGCTAATATCATTGAAAACACTACATTTTATGGGTTTATAGCAATATGATAAGTAAAACTACTTGTATATATACAATAACGCTACAGTTTACAAGAAACAATGAAAAACGCTTGCAATATACCGCTATATCACAATAAATAACCTCTTACTCTTCTATTTAATAGCTTAATGTAATGTAAGCTACTTATATTTGCAAATTATTCTAAAAAATGGATTTTATACTTCAATTTGTAGGAAAACAGCTATATATCACTGATAACTAGCTAAAATCATTGA
Organism: Chionoecetes opilio; assembly: GCA_016584305.1. NCBI lineage: Eukaryota > Metazoa > Arthropoda > Malacostraca > Decapoda > Majidae > Chionoecetes > Chionoecetes opilio. Next base: position 24,924 of record JACEEZ010019065.1, on the reverse strand, counting down.
AAACACTATATTTTATGGGTTTATAGCAATATAATAAGTAAAACTACTTGTATATATACAATAACGCTACAGTTTACAAGAAACTATGAAAAACGCTTGCAATATCCGTTATATCACAATAAATAACCTCTTACTCTTCTATTATTAGCTTAATTTAATGTAAGCTACTTATAGGTGCAAATTATTCTAAAAAGAGGATTTTATACTTCAATTTGTAGGAAAACAGCTATATATCACCGATAAATAGCTAATATCATTGAAAACACTACATTTTATGGGTTTATAGCAATATGATAAGTAAAACTACATGTATATATACAATAACGCTACAGTTTACAAGAAACTATGAAAAACGCTTGCAATATACCGTTATATCACAATAAATAACCTATTACTCTTCTATTTATTAGCTTAATGTAATGTAAGCTTCTTATAGGTGCAAATTATTCTAAAAAGAGGATTGTTTTACTTCAATTTGTAGGAAAACAGCTATATATCACTGATAACTAGCTAAAATCATTGAAAACACTACATTTTATGGGTTTATAGCAATATGATAAGTAAAAAAAAACTTTTATATATACAAAAAACGCTACAGTTTAGAAGAACTATGAAAAACGCTTGCAATATACCGTTTATTTACAATAATAACCTCTTACTCTTCTATTTAATAGCTTAATGTAATGTAAGCTACTTATAGGTGCAAATTATTCTAAAAAGAGGATTTTATACTTCAATTTGTGGGAAAAACAGCTATATATCACCGAAAAAATAGCTAATATCATTGAAAACACTACATTTTATGGGTTTATAGCAATATGATAAGTAAAACTACTTGTATATATACAATAACGCTACAGTTTACAAGAAACAATGAAAAACGCTTGCAATATACCGTTATATCACAATAAATAACCTCTTACTCTTCTATTTAATAGCTTAATGTAATGTAAGCTACTTATATTTGCAAATTATTCTAAAAAGAGGATTTTATACTTCAATTTGTAGGAAAACAGCTATATATCACTGATAACTAGCTAAAATCATTGAAAACACTACATTTTATGGGTTTATAGCAATATAATAAGTAAAACTACTTGTATATATACAATAACGCTACAGTTTACAAGAAACTATGAAAAACGCTTGCAATATACCGTTTTATCACAATAAATAACCTCTTACCCCTTCTATTTAATAGCTTAATGTAATGTAAGCTACTTATAGGTGCAAATTATTCTAAAAAGAGGATTTTATACTTCAATTTGTAGGAAAACAGCTATATATCACCGATAAATAGCTAACATCATTGAAAACACTACATTTTAAGGGTTTATAGCAATATGATAAGTAAAACTACTTGTGTATATACAATAACAATACAGTTTACAAGAAACTATGAAAAACGCTTGGAGTATACCGTTATATCACAATTAATTTCCTCTTACTCCTCTATTTATTAGCTTAATGTAATGTAAGCTACTTATAGGTGCAAATTATTCTAAAAAAATGATTGTATACTTCAATTTGTAGGAAAACAGCTATATATCACCGATAAATAGCTAATATCATTGAAAACACTACATTTTATAGGTTTATAGCAATATGATAAGTAAAACTACTTGTATATATGAGGGCCTCCGCATCGAAAAGGGGTCAAGCGACACCACGGCCGTTTTGCTGATTTCACCATATAGCACTATTTACGCCCTTCCTCTATCAGTTGGAAGTGGAGAAGACCCCCTTACCACACTGGCAATAGGGTTGAAAGTCGTATTCAGTACAACATTGCTGTATCCGAAAGGGCGTCAGGTGCCTTGGCTCAGGCATTTGTCCACATCGCAAGGGTATCATCTCCCGTTCAGTGAGTGAGGCTGGTTGTGGGAGGGCTAGTGGTGGTGGGGTTTAAGCGGGGTAGGGAGTTCAGCCAATCGGCGCGCGCTAGGCGCGTGACGTTCTGTGCTTGGTTCGTGACGTGGCGCGCTGTGAGTGGCCTGGAGCCGCTCGCCATCTTTGTATCCCTTTAGTTGTGTTTATAGAAATTGCTATTGCTATTATTATTATTATTACTGTATTATTATTATGCTGTTTTGCTCACCGTCATTAATTTTCTTCGGCCCACCACCTGTGTTTGGTGGGCCTTCGGCCCACCAAACATGGACTCTCCAGATAGCCCCTTCTAACTTTCCTGAAATCATGGATGTAGAAATGTATGTATTCCCCCCACCCATTCACTCACCCATTACCCATCACCCCCCACCCATTCACTCACCCATTACCCATCACCCCCCACCCATTCACTCACCCATTACCCATCACCCCCCACCCATTAACTCACCCATTACCCATCACCCCCCACCCATTCACTCACCCATTACCCATCACCACACATCCATTCACTCACCCATTACCCATCACCACACACCCATTCACTCACCCATTACCCATCACCCCCCACCCATTCACTCACCCATTACCCATCACCCCCCACCCATTCACTCACCCATTACCCATCACCACACACCCATTCACTCACCCATTACCCATCACCCCCCACCTATTCCCTCACCCATCACCCATCACCCCAAACCCATCACCCCCCACCCATTCAGTCACCCATCACCCCACACCCATTACCCATCACCCCACCCATTCACTCACTCATTACCCATCACCCTACATCAAGGTTTCCTCAATTCTCGCAACCCACTTTTTTTCACAATTCTCGCTAATAGGCTGGTAAAAAAAAAAAAAAAAAATTGATCGAATCATCTCATAAGTGGGCTTATGATCTTCCCCTGGTCAACCTGATTCCAAAAATGTGCCATATGAGGTGTTTGCGCCACGGGGGGCGGAACCTATACCACACACACACACACACAGACAGACAGACACACTTTCGCTTATATTATTATAGATATTATTTTTCAACATTTCCCAAAATTTTTCATGAAATTCATAATCGTCAAGTGAAGGGCTACCCTTTTGATACCAAAAAAGGGGCACTGTACGTCAAATTTGAAACGAATTACAGTTGCCACCACTTTTTGAAAATTTGACCCCCCTCCCGTAAAATTTTATTTTTGGGGGCTTAAACCCCCCTTTTAATGCGGAGGCCCTCATATACAATAACGTTCAGTTTACAAGAAACTATGAAAAACCCTTGCAATATACCCCTTATATCACAATAAATAACCTCTTACTCTTCTATTTAATAGCTTAAGTAATGTAAGCTACTTATAGGTGCCCAAAAAATTTTTAAAAGGGATTTTATACTTTTAATTTGTAGGAAAAAAGGGTATATATCCCCCGGATAAATACTAAAATTTATTTTAAAAAAAACTCCATTTTTTGGGTTTTTTTAGCAAATCTTTATAAGTAAAACTACTTGTATATACACAAAAAACGCTTTCAATTTTCAAGGGAAAATATGAAAAACGCTTGCAATATTTCCGTTATATCACAATAATAACCTCTTTTTCTTCTATTTTTTAGCTTTGTAATGTTAAAAAACTTTAGGTGCAAATTATTCTAAATAAAAAGGGTTTTTACTTTAATATGTAGGAAAACAGCTTTTTATCTTTGATAACCCAGGTAAAATCATTGAAAAAACTACATTTATGGGTTTTTTTTTGCAATATAATAATAAAAAAACTTTTTTTGGGGATATATATAATAACGTACGTTTTCAAGAAACTATGAAAAAAAGCTTGCAATATACCGTTATATCACAAAAAATAACCTCTTTCTCTTCTTTTTAAAAAAACTTAATGGAATGTAAGCTTTATAGGTTTAAAAATTTTTCCCAAAAGAGGAATTTTTTTATTCAATTTTTAGGAAAACATTTTTATAAACACTGATAATAGCTAAAAATCATTGAAAAAAATACATTTTATGGGTTTTAAAAGCAATATAAAAGTAAAACTACTTGTTATATTTCAATAAAGCTACAAATTTTGGGAAAAAACTATAAAACGCTTTCAATATACCGTTATATCACAATAATAACCTTTTTACTCTTTTTATTTAATAGGTTATGTAATGTAAGCTACTTTTTAGGTGGGAAATTTTTCTAAAAAAGGGGTTTTATATTTCAATTTTTTAGGAAAAAAGCTATATATCACCGATAAATAGCAATTTTCATTGAAAAGACACTTTTATGGGGTTTATAGCAAAATGATAAAATTTAAAATTTCTTTTTATATAACAATAACGCTACAGTTTACAAGAAAAAATTAAAAACGCTTGCAATATCCGTTATAAACATAATAAATAAACCTTTTACTCTTTTTATTTAATAGCTTAAAGTAATGTAAGCTACTTTTATTTTCCAAAAATTTTTCTAAAAAAAGGATTTTATACTTCAATTTGAGGAAAAAAAAGCTTATTTTAACCCGGGGGTAACTAGTAAAATTTATTGAAAACACTATATTTTATGGGTTTAAAAGCAATATAAAGTAAAAAATACTTTTATATATACAAAAAACGCTACAGTTTACAAGAAACTATGAAAAACGCTTGCAATTACCGTTATTTCACAATAAATAACCCTTACTCTTCCCATTTAAAACTTAATGTAATGTAAGCTACTTTTTGCAAATTATTCCCAAAAAAAAAAAATTTTATTTTCTCAATTTGGGAGGATAACGCATATTCAATGATAAAATAGCTAAAAAAAATTAAAAAAACTACATTTTATGGCTTTTATAGCAAAAAATAATAAAAACTCTTGTATATATAAATAACGTCCCGTTTACAAGAAATAGAAAAACGCCCTTTCAATATACCCTTATATCCCCAATAAATACCCTGTACTCTTCTAATTTAAAAGGGTTTAAAGTAATGTAAGCTACTTTTAGGTGCAAATTATTCTAAAAAAAAGGTTTTACTTCAATTTGTAGGATAACAGCTTTATATCACTGATAACAGCTAAAATCATTTAAAAAAAACTACATTTTATGGCTTTTTTAGCAATATAATAAGAAAACTACTTGGTATATATTTCAAAAACGCTACAGTTTACAAGAAACTATGAAAAACGCTTTCAATATACCCTTATATTTACAATAAATAACCTCTTCTCTTCTATTTAATAGCTTAATGTAATTAAGCTACTTTTATTTCAAATTATTCTAAAAAAAAGGGTTTTTATACTTTAATTTTTAGAAAAACAGCTAATATCCCGATAAATACTAAAAAATCATTGAAAAACCCCCTACATTTTTAAAGGGTTTATTTTGCAATATGATAAGGGAAAAAAATAAATTGGTATATACAATAACGTACAGTTTACAAAAACTTGGGAAAAAAGCTTGGGAAATACCCCTTAATCACAATTAATTTCCTCTTACTCCTCTATTTATTTTGGGTTAAGGGAAGGTTTAAAATATTTTGGTGCAAAAATTAAATTTTAAAAAAAATTTTGGATTTCTTCCAATTTGTAGGGGAAAAAAGCTAGGAAAATCCCGATAAATAGCTAAAACATTGAAAACCCTACTTTTTTTAGGTTTTTTAGCAATAGATCAGTAAAACTACTTTTATATATAAAAATAAAGTTTCAGTTTTTAAAAGGAAACATGAAAAACGTTTCAATATAACCCTTAAAATCACAAAAAAATAACCTTTTTTTTACTTTCTATTTAATAGCTTAATGTAAAAGTAAAACTACTTTTTAGGGGGCAAAAATTTTTCTAAAAAAAGTGATTTTAACTTTTAATTTGTAGGAAAACAGCTAAAATATCCCGATAACTAGCTAATATCTTTAAAACACTACATTTTATGGGTTTATGAATCTGATAAGTTTAAAAATAATGGGAATATACAATAACGCTACAGTTTTTTAAAAAAAACTATGAAAAAGGGTTGCTATATACCGTTATATTTTTCCCCCAAAAAAAAATAAAAAAAAACCGGTTTCTCTTCTATTTAATAGCTTAAAGAATGGGAAGCTACTTATATTGCAAAATTTTTCTAAAAAAAAAAGGGTTTTATACTTTTAATTTTTTTAGGAAAAAGCTATATATCACTTTATAACCCAGCTAAAATCCCTTGAAAACACTACATTTTATGGGGGTTTTTCAATATAATTTAAATAAAACTACTTTTTATATATACAATAACCTACAGTTTACAAAAACTATGAAAAAGCAAAGCAATTACCGTTATATCACAATAAATAACCCTTTCCCACTTTTTTTTAAAACTTTTAAAGTAATGTAAGCCCACTTATAGACAAATTTTCTAAAAAGAGGGTTTTAAAATTTCTATTTGTAGGAAAAAAAAGCTATATAAACACTGATAAATAGCTAAAATCATTGAAAAAAACTTTCATTTTTAAAGGGTTTATAGCAAAAAAATTTAATAAAAAAAAATTGTATATATACAATAAAAGCTTTCAGTTTTTGAAGAAAACCAAAGAAAAAAAGCTTGCAAATACCGTTATATCACCAAAATATAACCTCTTACTCTTCCATTTTAAAAGCTTAAGTAAAGTAAAACTACTTATAGGTGCAAAAATTTTTTTAAAAAAAGGGGTTTTTTTAATTCAAATTGTAGGAAAAAAAGCTATATATCACCGATTTAAAAAGAAAAAAATAAAAATTTTAAAACCCAATAATATCATTGAAAAAAACTTTCATTTTATGGGTTTCTAGCAATATATAAGTAAAAAAAAAAGGGATATAAAAAATAACGCTAAAAGTTTTTCAAGAAACTATGAAAAACGCTTGCAATATTTCCCCTTTTTACAAATAAATAACCTTTTTACTCTTCTATTTATTAGCCTTTTTAAAGTTTAAAGTAAGCTTCTTTTGGTAAAAATTAAAACTAAAAAAAGGATTTTTTTACTTCAAAATTTTTAGGAAAAAAGCTAATATTAAACCCATAAATAGCTAATATCATTGGAAAAAACCCAAAATTTTTTTGGGTTTTTTAGCAATATGATAAATAAAACTACTTTTATTATACAATAACGGGTTTCAGTTTACAAGAAACTATTTAAAAACGGGTTTCAAAATACCCCTTATAATTTGCAATAAAAAAACCTATTACTTTTATTTTTTAGCTTAATGTAATGGAAGCTTCTTATAGTTGCAAATTTTCTAAAAAAAAGGGTTTTATACTTTAATTTGTAAAGGAAAAAAGCTATATTCACCGATAAATAGCTAAAATTTATTGGAAAAAATAAATTTTGGGGGTTTTTTTAGCAATCGGGTAAGTAAAAAACTTGTATATATACATAACGCTACAGTTTACAAGAAACTATTAAAAAAGCGTGCTATATACCGTTTTTATCACAATAAATAACCTGGGACTCTTATTTAAAGCTTAATGTAATGTAAGCTACTTTTAGGTGCAAATTATTCTAAAAAATGGATTTTTAAAACTTCAATTTTTTAGGGAAAAAAGCTATATATCACCAAAACTAGTAATATCATTGAAAACACTACATTTAGGGTTTTTTAGAATATGATAATTTAAAAATACTTTATATATACAATAAAGCTTTCAGTTTGAAGAAACTATGAAAAACGTTTTCAATAAAACCGGGGGGGGGGGTTTTATCGCAAAAAATAACCCATTTTCTCTTCTATTTATTAGCTTAATGTAAAGTAAAACTTCCCTTTTAGGGGGCAAATCTTCTAAAAGAGGGTTTTATTTCTTCAATTTGTAGGAAAAGGTATATATCACCGGGTAATACTAATAAAATTGAAAAAACTACATTTTATTTGGGTTTTTTTGCAATATGATCAGTAAAACTACTTGGGATAATACAATAACGGGACAGTTTTTCACGAAAAATATGGAAAAACGCTTCCCAAAATCCGTTTTTATCACAATAAAAAACCTCTTACTCTTTTTTTAAATTTTTTAAAAAAAGCTTTAAAGTAATGTAAGCTACTTATAGGTTTCAAATTTTTCTAAAAAAAGGATTTTATACTTTAATTTGTTTTGGGAAAACAGCATATTCCCGTAACTAGTAATATCATTGAAAACACTACATTTTTTGGGTTTTTAGCAAAACGATAATAAAACTACTGGTATATATACAATTTAAACGCTACAGTTTTTTCAAGGGAAAAATTTAAAAACGTTGCTATATACCCTTTATTTACAATAAATAACCCCGTACTTTCTATTTAATAGCTTAATTTTAATGTAAGCTACTTTTATTTTTCAAATTATTCTTAAAAAAAAAGGGTTTTATATTTCAATTTGTAGGAAAACAGCTATAATCACTGATAAAAAAACTAAAATCATTTGAAAACCCCTACATTTTAGGGTTTATAAACAATTTTAAAAAGTAAAAAAAAAAATCTTTAATATACAATAAAAGCTACAGGGTTTTCAAGAAAAATTTTGAAAAAAGCATGCCCAATTTTACCGGTTTTTTATCACAATAAAAAAACCTCCTACTCTTTTTTTTTAATTTCTTAATGTAAGTAAACTACTTATAATGAAAAATTTTTTCTAAAAAGAGGGGTTTTATATTTTTTATTTGTAGGAAAAAAGTATAATCACTGGGTAAATAGCTAAAATCTTGAAAACACTACATTTTTTTGGTTTATAGCAAAAAAAAATAAAATAAAACTACTTGGGAATATTACAAAACCCCTACAAATTTTAGAAGAAAAAAAAATGAAAAAAAGCTTGGGAAAAATACCGTTATACAATATAAAAACCTCTTACTCTTCTATTAATAGCTTAATGTAATGAAGCACTTATAGGGGGCAAATTATTTTAAAAAAAAGGATTTTTACATCAATTTGTAGGAAAAAAGCAATATCACCCTAAATAGAATACTATTAAACCGAAATTTAAAAAACATTGAAACACTACATTTTAGGGGTTTTTAGCAATATTTATAAGTAAAACTACCCTTTTATATATAAAAATAAAGCTCCGTTTAGAAAAAACTAGAAAAAACCTTTTATTTCCGTTATAAACGCAATAAATAACCTATTACTCTTTTTATTTATTAGCTTTAAAGTAAAGTAAAACTTCTTATAGGTGCAAATCATTCTAAAAAGAGGATTTTATACTTCAATTTTTAGGAAAACAGCTATATACACCGATAAGAGCTAAAATCATTTAAAACACTACATTTTTTGGGTTTTTTAGCAATCTGATAAGTAAAATAAATTGTATTAACAAAAACGTCCCGTTTACAAGAAACTATGAAAAAGGCTTTCTATATAACCCTTATACCAATAAATAACCTCGTACTCTTCTATTTAATAGCTTAATGAAAAAGTAAGGGGGGGTTCCTTATAGGTGCAAATTATTCATAAAAGAGGATTTTAACTTAATTTTTAGGGAAAAAGGCTATTTCACCGATAACTAGCTAATATCATTGAAAACACTACATTTTTGGGTTTATAGCAATTTGTAAGTAAAAAAACTTGTATATTACAATAACGCTACAGTTTACAAAAAACTATTTAAAAAAGCTTGCCATATCCCTTTTTTTCACAATAAAAAAAACCCTTTTCTCTTTTATTTTAAAAGCAAAGTAAGGGAAACTACTTATATTGCAAATTATTCTAAAAAAAAAAGGGTTTTATACTTCAATTTGTAGGAAAAAAAGCTATATATCATGATAAAATAGCTAAAACAATTTAAAAAAAAATACATTTTAAGGGGTTTTTTTGCAGTAAAGATAAGTAAAAAACTTGTATTATACAATAACGCTACGTTTTCAAAAAACTATTAAAAAAAGCTTGGAAAAATACCTTATATCACAATAAATTTTTTTCTTACTCTTTGTTTTTTAGGGTTAATGTAATGTAACTACTTATAGGTTTCCCAAAATTTTTCTAAAAAAAAGGTGGTATACTTCAATTTTTAGGGAAAACAGCTATAATCACCGATAATTACTAATATCATTGAAAAAACTACATTTTATTGGGGTTTTTAGCAATATTATAAGGAAAAATACTTGTTTTATAACAATAACGCACAGTTTTTTCAAGAAGCTATGAAAAACGTTGCAATTTTACCCTTATAAACACAATAAAAAACCCTTACTCTTCTATTTAATAGCTTAATGTAATGTAAACAATTTAGGTCAAAATTTCCCAAAAAGAAGGGGTTTTTTTTTTACTTCCCCTTTGAGGGAAAAAAGTATATATCACTGATAATACTAAATATTGAAAACAATACTTTTTTTGGGTTTTTAGCAATATAATAAATAAAAATACTTGTATAATTACAATAACGTACAGTTTAGAAGAAACTATGAAAACCCCTTGCAATTTTACCGTTTTAAACAAATAAAAAACCCCTTCTCCTTTTATTTAAAGCTTTAAAGTAAGTAAGTAATTTTAGGGGCAAATTATTCTAAAAAGAGGGTTTTATACTTCAAATTTTTAGGGAAAAAAAGCTTATATCACCGATAAAAAGCAAAAATCATTTAAAACACTAATTTTATGGGGTTTTTAGCAAAAATGATAAAAAACTAACCCCTGTAAATAAAACAATAACCCTACAGGTTTTCAAAAAAAACTATGAAAAAAGCTTGCAAAATTTCCGTTATACACAATTAAAAAACCTATTTAATTTCTATTTATTAGCTTAATGTAATGTAAAAACTTTTTATAGGTGCAAAATTTTTCTAAAAAGAGGAAATTTTTTACTTCAATTTTAAGGAAAAAAAGTTATTTTATCACCGAAAAAATAGCCCAATTTTCATTGAAAAAAACAAACATTTTTTGGGTTTTTGCAATATGATAAATTTAAAAATACTTGTATATATAAATAACGCACAGTTTTTCAAAAGGGAAAATATTAAAAACGCTTGCAAAATACCGGGTTTTAAACACAAAAATAAAACCCCTTACTCTTCTTTTTTAATAGCTTAATGGAATGTAAGGGTACTTATAGGGGCCAAAAATTTTTCTAAAAAAAAGGGTTGTTTTACTTCAATTTGTAGGAAAACCTATAATTTACTGATAACTGCTAAAAAAATTTTAAAAACAACATTTTATGGGTTTTTAGGGAAAATAATAAGTAAAACTACTTGGTTTTAAAACAATAACGTACCCCCCCGTTTTGAAGAAAAATATGAAAAACGGTTCATAATAACCCTTATATCACAATATATAAACCCCCTTATCTTTTTATTTAATTTGCTTAATGTAATGTAAACTTCCTTTTAGGTTGGGAAATTATTCTAAAAAGAGGTTTTTTACTTTAATTTTTTAGGAAAACCCGTATATATCACCGATAAATAGAATACTTTTAAAACCCAATAATATCATTGAAAACACTACAATTTTTTGGGTTTTTTAGCCAAAATGATAAGAAAACACATGTAAAATTACAATAACGCTCGTTTACAAGGGAAAATATTAAAAACGCTTTTCAATATACCGGTTTTATCACAATAAATAAACCCATTACTCTTTAAATTTTTTTTGCTTAAAGTAATGTAAAACTTCTTATAGGTAAAAATTAAACTTTAAAGAGGATTTTTTTCTTTAATTTTTAGGAAAACACTATATAAACACCGATAATAGCTAATATCATTGAAAAACAAAATTTTAGGGTTTATAGCAATATATAAGGGAAAACTATTGGGATATATACAATAACCCCTTAAAAAAAAAAAAAGTTTTCAAGAAAATATGAAAAACCTGCAATATACCGTTATATCACAATAAAAAAACCCTTTTCTCCTTATTTATTGCTTAAAGAAAGAAGTTTTTTATAGGTGAAATTTTTCTAAAAAGAGGATTTAACTTCAATTTGTAGGGGGGGAAAAAAGCTTATTCACTGATAACTAGGGTAAAATCATTGAAAATACTCCCTTTTTTTGGGTTTTAGCAAAAAAATAAAATAAAACTATTGTATATATACAATAACGCTACAATTTTTGGGAAAAAACTATGGAAAAAAAGCTTGAAAATACCGTTATATCGCAAAAAATAAACCTTTTTACTCTTCTATTTTTTGCTTTTAAAGTAATTTTAAGCTTTTTATAGGGGCAAATTATTCTAAAAAAAGGATTTTATACTTCAATTTGAAGGAAAACAGTTATATATCACCGATAAATAGCTAATATCATGAAAACACAACATTTATGGGTTTATAGCAATATGATAAGTAAAACTACTTGTATATATACAATAACGCTACAGTTTACAAGAAACTATTAAAAACGCTTGCAATATACCGTTATATCACAATAAATAACCTCTTACTCTTCTATTTAATAGCTTAATGTAATGTAAGCTACTTATAGGTGCAAATTATTCTAAAAAAAGTTGTATACTTCAATTTGTAGGAAAACAGCTATATCACTGATACTAGCTAAAAATCATTGAAAACACTACATTTTATGGGTTTATAGCAAAATAATAAGTAAAACTACTTGTATATATACAATAACGCTACAGTTTAGAAGAAACTATGAAAAACGCTTGCATAATACCGTTATATCACAATATATAACCTCTTACTCTTCTATTTAATAGCTTAATGTAATGTAAGCTACTTATAGGTGCAAATTATTCTAAAAAGAGGATTTTATACTTCAATTTGTAGGAAAACAGCTATATATCACCGATAAATAGCTAAAATCATTGAAAATACTACATTTTATGGGGTTTTTAGCAAAATAATAAGTAAAACTACTTGTATATATACAATAACGCTACAGTTTAGAAGAAACTATGAAAAACGCTTGCAATATACCGTTATATCGCAATAAATAACCTATTACTCTTCTATTTATTAGCTTAATGTAATGTAAGCTTCTTATAGGTGCAAATTATTCTAAAAAGAGGATTTTATACTTCAATTTGTAGGAAAACAGCTATATATCACCGATAACTAGCTAATATCATTGAAAACACTACATTCTTTGGGTTTATAGCAATCCGATAAGTAAAACTACTTGTATATATACAATAACGCTACAGTTTACAAGAAACTATGAAAAACGCGTGCTATATACCGTTATATCACAATAAATAACCTCGTACTCTTCTATTTAATAGCTTAATGTAATGTAAGCTACTTATAGGTGCAAATTATTCTAAAAAGAGGATTTTATACTTCAATTTGTAGGAAAAAAGCTATATATCACCGTAAATAGCTAATATCATTGAAAACACTACATTTTATGGGTTTATAGCAATATGATAAGTAAAACTACATGTATATATACAATAACGCTACAGTTTACAAGAACTATGAAAAACGCTTGCAATATACCGTTATATCACAATAAATAACCTATTACTCTTCTATTTATTAGCTTAATGTAATGTAAGCTTCTTATAGGTGCAAATTATTCTAAAAAAGGATTTTATACTTCAATTTGTAGGAAAACAGCTATATATCACTGATAACTAGCTAAATTTATTGAAAAAACTACATTTTAATGGGTTTATAGCAAAATAATAAAAAACTACTTGTATATATACAATAACGCTACAGTTTAGAAGAAACTATGAAAACGCTTGCAATATACCGTTATATCGCAATAGATAACCTATTACTCTTCTATTTATTATTAATGGGAATGTAAGCTTCTTATAGGTGCAAATTATTCTAAAAAGAGGGTTTTATACTTCAATTGTAGAAACAGCTATATATCACCGATAACTAGCTAATATCATTGAAAACACTACATTTTATGGGTTATAGCAATCTGATAAGTAAACTACTTGTATATATACAAAAACGCTACAGTTTACAAGAAACTAAAAACGCTTGCAATATACCGTTATATCACAATAAATAACCTCTTACTCTTCTATTTAATAGCTTAATGTAATGTAAGCTACTTATATGTGCAAATTATTCTAAAAAGAGATTTTATACTTCAATTTGTAGGAAAACAGCTATATATCACCGATAACTAGCTAATATCATTGAAAACACTACATTTATGGGTTTATAGCAATCTGATAAGTAAAACTACTGGTATATATACAATAACGCTACAGTTTACAAGAAACTATGAAAAACGCTTGCTATATACCGTTATATCACAATAAATAACCTCGTACTCTTCTATTTAATAGCTTAATGTAATGTAAGCTACTTATATTTGCAAATTATTCTAAAAAAAGGATTTTATACTTCAATTTGAAGGAAAACAGCTATATATCACTGATAACTAGCTAAAATCATTGAAAACACTACATTTTATGGGTTTATAGCAATATAATAAGTAAAACTACTTGTATATATACAATAACGCTACAGTTTACAAGAAACTATGAAAAACGCATGCAATATACCATTATATCACAATAAATAACCTCCTACTCTTCTTTTTAATAGCTTAATGTAATGTAAGCTACTTATAGATGCAAATTATTCTAAAAAGTGGATTTTATACTTCTATTTGTAGAAAAACAGCTATATATCACTGATAACTAGCTAAAATCATTGAAAATACTACATTTTATGGGTTTATAGCAAAATAATAAGTAAAACTACTTGTATATATACAATAACCCTACAGTTTAGAAGAAACTATGAAAAACGCTTGCAATATACCGTTATATCACAATATATAACCTCTTACTCTTCTATTTAATAGCTTAATGTAATGTAAGCTACTTATAGGTGCAAATTATTCTAAAAAGAAGATTTTATACTTCAATTTGTAGGAAAACAGCTATATATCACCGATAAATAGAATACTATTAAACCGAATAATATCATTGAAAACACTACATTTTATGGGTTTCTAGCAATATGATAAGTAAAACTACATGTATATATACAATAACGCTACAGTTTACAAGAAACTATGAAAAACGCTTGCAATATACCGTTATATCACAATAAATAACCTATTACTCTTCTATTTATTAGCTTAATGTAATGTAAGCTTCTTATAGGTGCAAATTATGCTAAAAAGAGGATTTTATACTTCAATTTGTAGGAATACAGCTATATATCACCGATAAATAGCTAATATCATTGAAACACAACATTTTATGGGTTTATAGCAATATGATAAGTAAAACTACTTGTATATATACAATAACGCTACAGTTTAGAAGAAACTATGAAAAACGCTTGCAATATACCGTTATATCACAATATATAATCTCTTACTCTTCTATTTAATAGCTTAATGTAATGTAAGCTACTTATATTTGCAAATTATTCTAAAAAATGGATTTTATACTTCAATTTGTAGGAAAACAGCTATATATCACTGATAACTAGCTAAAATCATTGAAAACACTATATTTTATGGGTTTATAGCAATATAATAAGTAAAACTACTTGTATATATACAATAACGCTACAGTTTACAAGAAACTATGAAAAACGCTTGCAATATACCGTTATATCACAATAAATAACCTCTTACTCTTCTATTTATTAGCTTAATGTAATGTAAGCTACTTATAGGTGCAAATTATTCTAAAAAGAGGATTTTATACTTCAATTTGTAGGAAAACAGCTATATATCACCGATAAATAGCTAATATCATTGAAAACACTACATTTTATGGGTTTATAGCAATATGATAAGTAAAACTACATGTATATATACAATAACGCTACAGTTTACAAGAAACTATGAAAAACGCTTGCAATATACCGTTATATCACAATAAATAACCTATTACTCTTCCATTTATTAGCTTAATGTAATGTAAGCTTCTTATAGGTGCAAATTATTCTAAAAAGAGGATTTTATACTTCAATTTTAAGGAAAACAGTTATATATCACCGATAAATAGCTAATATCATTGAAAACACAACATTTTATGGGTTTATAGCAATATGATAAGTAAAACTACTTGTATATATACAATAACGCTACAGTTTACAAGAAACTATTAAAAACCTTTTCAATATACCGTTATATCACAATAAAAACCTCTTACTCTTCTATTTAATAGCTTAATGTAATGTAAGCTACTTATAGGTGCAAATTATTCTAAAAAAAAGGGTTGTATACTTCAATTTGTGGAAAACAGCTATATATCACCGATAACTAGCTAATATCATTGAAACACTACATTTTATGGGTTATAGCAATCTGATAAGTAAAAATACTTGTATATATACAATAACGCTACAGTTTACAAGAAACTATGAAAAACGCGTGCTATATACCGTTATATCACAATAAATAACCTCGTACTCTTCTATTTAATAGCTTAATGTAATGTAAGCTACTTATAGGTGCAAATTATTCTAAAAAGAGGATTTTATACTTCAATTTGTAGGAAAACAGCTATATATCACCGATAACTAGCTAATATCATTGAAAACACTACATTTTATGGGTTTATAGCAATATGATCAGTAAAACTACTTGTATATATACAATAACGTTACAGTTTACACGAAACTATGAAAAACGCTTGCAATATACCGTTATATCACAATAAATAACCTCTTACTCTTCTATTTAATAGCTTAATGTAATGTAAGCTACTTATAGGTGCAAATTATTCTAAAAAGAGGATTTTATACTTCAATTTGTAGGAAAACAGCTATATATCACCGATAACTAGCTAATATCATTGAAAACACTACATTTTATGGGTTTATAGCAATCTGATAAGTAAAACTACTGGTATATATACAATAACGCTACAGTTTACAAGAAACTATGAAAAACGCTTGCTATATACCGTTATATCACAATAAATAACCTCGTACTCTTCTATTTAATAGCTTAATGTAATGTAAGCTACTTATATTTGCAAATTATTCTAAAAAAAGGATTTTATATTTCAATTTGTAGGAAAACAGCTATATATCACTGATAACTAGCTAAAATCATTGAAAACACTACATTTTATGGGTTTATAGCAATATAATAAGTAAAACTACTTGTATATATACAATAACGCTACAGTTTACAAGAAACTATGAAAAACGCATGCAATATACCGTTATATCACAATAAATAACCTCCTACTCTTCTTTTTAATAGCTTAATGTAATGTAAGCTACTTATAGATGCAAATTATTCTAAAAAGAGGATTTTATATTTCTATTTGTAGGAAAACAGCTATATATCACTGATAACTAGCTAAAATCATTGAAAACACTACATTTTATGGGTTTATAGCAAAATAATAAGTAAAACTACTTGTATATATACAATAACGCTACAGTTTAGAAGAAACTATGAAAAACGCTTGCATAATACCGTTATATCACAATATATAACCTCTTACTCTTCTATTTAATAGCTTAATGTAATGTAAGCTACTTATAGGTGCAAACTATTTTAAAAAGAGGATTTTATACATCAATTTGTAGGAAAACAGCTATATATCACCGATAAATAGAATACTATTAAACCGAATAAAATCATTGAAAACACTACATTTTATGGGTTTATAGCAATATGATAAGTAAAACTACTTGTATATATACAATAACGCTACAGTTTAGAAGAAACTATGAAAAACGCTTGCAATATACCGTTATAGCGCAATAAATAACCTATTACTCTTCTATTTATTAGCTTAATGTAATGTAAGCTTCTTATAGGTGCAAATCATTCTAAAAAGAGGATTTTATACTTCAATTTGTAGGAAAACAGCTATATATCACCGATAAGTAGCTAATATCATTGAAAACACTACATTTTATGGGTTTATAGCAATCTGATAAGTAAAACTACTTGTATATATACAATAACGCTACAGTTTACAAGAAACTATGAAAAAGGCTTGCTATATACCGTTATATCACAATAAATAACCTCGTACTCTTCTATTTAATAGCTTAATGTAATGTAAGCTTCTTATAGGTGCAAATTATTCATAAAAGAGGATTTTATACTTCAATTTGTAGGAAAACGGCTATATATCACCGATAACTAGCTAATATCATTGAAAACACTACATTTTATGGGTTTATAGCAATCTGATAAGTAAAACTACTTGTATATATACAATAACGCTACAGTTTACAAGAAACTATGAAAAACGCTTGCTATATACCGTTTTATCACAATAAAAAACCTCTTACTCTTTTATTTAATAGCTTAAAGTAATGTAAGCTACTTATATTTGCAAATTATTCTAAAAAAAGGATTTTATACTTCAATTTGTAGGAAAACAGCTATATATCACTGATAACTAGCTAAAATCATTGAAAACACTACATTTTAAGGGTTTATAGCAGTATGATAAGTAAAACTACTTGTATATATACAATAACGCTACAGTTTACAAGAAACTATGAAAAACGCTTGGAATATACCGTTATATCACAATAAATAACCTCTTTCTCTTCTATTTATTAGCTTATGTAATGTAAAATACTTATAGGTGCAAATTATTCTAAAAAAAGGATTTTATACTTTAATATGTAGGAAAACAGCTATATATCTTTGATAACTAGGTAAAATCATTGAAAACACTACATTTTATGGGTTTATAGCAATATAATAAGTAAACTTATTGTATATATATAATAACGCTACAGTTTACAAGAAACTATGAAAAACGCTTGCAATATACCGTTATATCACAATAAATAACCTCTTACTCTTCTTTTTAATAGCTTAATGTAATGTAAGCTACTTATAGGTGCAAATTATTCTAAAAAGAGGATTTTATACTTCAATTTGTAGAAAACAGTTTATATATCACTGATAACTAGCTAAAATCATTGAAAACCTACTATTTATGGCTTTATAGCAATATAATAAGTAAAACTACTTGTATATATACAATAACGCTACAGTTTAGAAGAAACTATGAAAAACGCTTGCAATATACCGTTATATCACAATATATAACCTCTTACTCTTCTATTTAATAGCTATATGTAATGTAAGCTACTTATAGGTGCAAATTATTCTAAAAAGAGGATTTTATACTTCAATTTGTAGGAAAACAGCTATATATCACCGATAAATAGCTAATATCATTGAAAACACTACATTTTATGGGTTTATAGCAATCGATAAGTAAAAATACTTGTATATATACAATAACGCTACAGTTTACAAGAAACTATGAAAAACGCGTGCTATATACCGTTATATCACAATAAATAACCTCGTAATCTTCTATTTAATAGCTTAATGTAATGTAAGCTACTTATAGGTGCAAATTATTCTAAAAAGAGGATTTTATACTTCAATTTGTAGGAAAAACAGCTATATATCACCGTAACTAGCTAATATCATTGAAAAACACTACATTTTATGGGTTTATAGCAATATGATAAGTAAAACTACTTGTATATATACAAATAACGCTACAGTTTACAAGAAACTATGAAAAAACGCTTGCAATATACCGTTATATCGCAATAAATAACCTATTACTCTTCTATTTATTAGCTTATGTAATGTAAGCTTCTTATAGGTGCAAATCATTCTAAAAAGGATTTTATACTTCAATTTGTAGGAAAACAGCTATATATCACCGATAAATAGCTAATATCATTGAAAACACTACATTTTATGGGTTTATAGCAATCTGATAAGTAAAATTACTTGTATATATACAACAACGCTACAGTTTAGAAGAAACTATGAAAAACGCTTGCAATATACCGTTATATCGCAATAAATAACCTATTACTCTTCTATTTATTAGTTAATGTAATGTAAGCTTCTTATAGGTGCAAATTATTCTAAAAAGTGGATTTTATACTTCAATTTGTAGGAAAACAGCTATATATCACCGATAACTAGCTAATATCATTGAAAACACTACATTTTATGGGTTTATAGCAATCTGATAAGTAAAACTACTTGTATATATACAATAACGCTACAGTTTACAAGAAACTATGAAAAACGCTTGCAATATACCGTTATATCACAATAAATAACCTCTTACTCTTCTATTTAATAGCTTAATGTAATGTAAGCTACTTATATGTGCAAATTATTCTAAAAAGAGGATTTTATACTTCAATTTGTAGAAAAACAGCTATATATCACCGATAAATAGCTAACATCATTGAAAACACTACATTTTAAGGGTTTATAGCAATATGATAAGTAAAACTACTTGTGTATATACAATAACGCTACAGTTTACAAGAAACTATGAAAAACGCTTGGAATATACCGTTATATCATAATTAATTTCCTCTTACTCCTCTATTTATTAGCTTAATGTAATGTAAGCTACTTATAGGTGCAAATTATTCTAAAAAAATGATTGTATACTTCAATTTGTAGGAAAACAGCTATATATCACCGATAAATAGCTAATATCATTGAAAACACTACATTTTATAGGTTTATAGCAATATGATCAGTAAAACTACTTGTATATATACAATAACGTTACAGTTTACAAGAAACTATGAAAAACGCTTGCAATATACCGTTATATCACAATAAATAACCTCTTACTCTTCTATTTAATAGCTTAATGTAATGTAAGCTACTTATAGGTGCAAATTATTCTAAAAAGAAGATTTTATACTTCAATTTGTAGGAAAACAGCTATATATCACCGATAACTAGCTAATATCATTGAAAACACTACATTTTATGGGTTTATAGCAATCTGATAAGTAAAACTACTGGTATATATACAATAACGCTACAGTTTACAAGAAACTATGAAAAACGCTTGCTATATACCGTTATATCACAATAAATAACCTCGTACTCTTCTATTTAATAGCTTAATGTAATGTAAGCTACTTATATTTGCAAATTATTCTAAAAAAAGGATTTTATACTTCAATTTGTAGGAAAACAGCTATATATCACTGATAACTAGAATACTATTAAAAACCCAATAATATCATTGAAAACACTACTTTTATGGGTTTCTAGCAATATGATAAGTTAAAACTACATGTATATATACAATAACGCTACAGTTTTCAAGAAACTATGAAAAACGCTTGCAATATACCGTTATATCACAATAAATAACCTATTACTCTTCTATTTATTTAGCTTAATGTAATGTAAGCTTCTTATAGGTGCAAATTATGCTAAAAAGAGGATTTTATACTTCAAGTTTGTAGGAAAACAGCTATATATCACCGATAAAGAGCTAATATCATTGAAACACAACATTTTATGGGTTTTTTTAGCAATATGATAAGTAAAACTACATGTTATATATACAATAACGCTACAGTTTACAAGAAACTATGAAAAACGCTTGCAATATACCGTTATATCACAATAAATAACCTATTTCTCTTCTATTTATAGCTTAATGTAATGTAAGCTAC
Source organism: Chionoecetes opilio (assembly GCA_016584305.1). Taxonomy (NCBI): domain Eukaryota; kingdom Metazoa; phylum Arthropoda; class Malacostraca; order Decapoda; family Majidae; genus Chionoecetes; species Chionoecetes opilio. Next base: position 3,756 of record JACEEZ010019065.1, on the reverse strand, counting down.
TTATAGGTGCAAAATTTTTCTAAAAAGAGATTTTATACTTCAATTTGTAGGAAAACAGCTATTATCACCGATAAATAGCTAATATCATTGAAAACACTACATTTTATGGGTTTATAGCAATATGATAAGTAAAACTACTTGTAAAATATACAATAACGCTACAGTTTAGAAGAACTATGAAAAAAAAGCTTGCAATATACCGTTATATCGCAATAATAACCTATTACTCTTCTATTTATTAGCTTAATGTAATGTAAGCTTCTTATAGGTGCAAATCATTCTAAAAAGAGGATTTTATACTTTTAATTTGTAGGAAAACAAGCTATATATCACCGATAAATAGCTAATATCATTGAAAACACTACATTTTATGGGTTTATAGCAATATGATAAGTAAAACTACTTGTATATACAATAACGCTACAGTTTACAAGAAACAATGAAAAACGCTTGCAATATACCGTTATATCACAATAAATAACCTCTTACTCTTCTATTTAATAGCTTAATGTAATGTAAGCTACTTATATTTGCAAATTATTCTAAAAAAAGGATTTTATACTTCAATTTGTAGGAAAACAGCTATATATCACTGATAACTAGCTAAAATTTATTGAAAACACTATATTTTATGGGTTTATAGCAAAATAATAAGTAAAACTACTTGTATATATACAATAACGCTACAGTTTACAAGAAACTATGAAAAACGCTTGCAATATACCGTTATATCACAATAAATAACCTCTTACTCTTCTATTTAATAGCTTAATGTAATGTAAGCTACTTATAGGTGCAAATTATTCTAAAAAGAGGATTTTATACTTCAATTTGTAGGAAAACAGCTATATATCACCGATAAATAGCTAAAATCATTGAAAATACTACATTTTATGGGTTTATAGCAAAATAATAAGTAAAACTACTTTTATATACAATAACGCTACAGTTTAGAAGAAACTATGAAAAACGCTTGCAATATACCGTTATATCGCAATAAATAACCTATTACTCTTCTATTTATTAGCTTAATGTAATGTAAGCTTCTTATAGGTGCAAATTATTCTAAAAAGAGGATTTTATACTTCAATTTGTAGGAAACAGCTATATATCACCGATAAACTAGCTAATATCATTGAAAACACTACATTTTATGGGTTTATAGCAATATGATAAGTAAAACTACTTGTATATATACAATAACGCTACAGTTTACAAGAAACTATGAAAAACGCTTGCAATATACCGTTATATCGCAATAAATAACCTATTACTCTTCTATTTATTAGCTTAATGTAATGTAAGCTTCTTATAGGTGCAAATCATTCTAAAAAGAGGATTTTATACTTCAATTTGTAGGAAAACAGCTATATATCACCGATAAATAGCTAATATCATTGAAAACACTACATTTTATGGGTTTATAGCAATCTGATAAGTAAAATTACTTGTATATATACAACAACGCTACAGTTTACAAGAAACTATGAAAAACGCTTGCAATATACCGTTATATCACAATAAATAACCTCTTACTCTTCTATTTATTAGCTTAATGTAATGTAAGCTACTTATAGGTGCAAATTATTCTAAAAAAAAGATTTTATACTTCAATTTGTAGGAGAACAGCTATATATCACCGATAAATAGCTAATATCATTGAAAACACTACATTTTATGGGTTTATAGCAATATGATAAGTAAAACTACATGTATATATACAATAACGCTACAGTTTACAAGAAACTATGAAAAACGCTTGCAATATACCGTTATATCACAATAAATAACCTATTACTCTTCTATTTATTAGCTTAATGTAATGTAAGCTTCTTATAGGTGCAAATTATTCTAAAAAGAGGATTTTATACTTCAATTTGTAGGAAAACAGCTATATATCACTGATAACTAGCTAAAATCATTGAAAATACTACATTTTATGGGTTTATAGCAAAATAATAAGTAAAACTACTTGTATATATACAATAACGCTACAGTTTAGAAGAAACTATGAAAAACGCTTGCAATATACCGTTATATCGCAATAAATAACCTATTACTCTTCTATTTATTAGCTTAATGTAATGTAAGCTACTTATATTTGCAAATTATTCTAAAAAAAGGATTTTATACTTCAATTTGTAGGAAAACAGCTATATATCACTGATAACTAGCTAAAATCATTGAAAACACTACATTTTATGGGTTTATAGCAATATAATAAGTAAAACTACTTGTATATATACAATAACGCTACAGTTTACAAGAAACTATGAAAAACGCTTGCAATATACCGTTATATCACAATAAATAACCTCTTACTCTTCTATTTAATAGCTTAATGTAATGTAAGCTACTTATAGGTGCAAATTATTCTAAAAAGAGAATTTTATACTTCAATTTGTAGGAAAACAGCTATATATCACCGATAAATAGCTAATATCATTGAAAATACTACATTTTATGGGTTTATAGCAAAATAATAAGTAAAACTACTTGTATATATACAATAACGCTACAGTTTAGAAGAAACTATGAAAAACGCTTGCAATATACCGTTATATCGCAATAAATAACCTATTACTCTTCTATTTATTAGCTTAATGTAATGTAAGCTTCTTATAGGTGCAAATTATTCTAAAAAGAGGATTTTATACTTCAATTTGTAGGAAAACAGCTATATATCACCGATAACTAGCTAATATCATTGAAAACACTACATTTTATGGGTTTATAGCAATCCGATAAGTAAAAATACTTGTATATATACAATAACGCTACAGTTTACAAGAAACTATGAAAAACGCGTGCTATATACCGTTATATCACAATAAATAACCTCGTACTCTTCTATTTAATAGCTTAATGTAATGTAAGCTACTTATAGGTGCAAATTATTCTAAAAAGAGGATTTTATACTTCAATTTGTAGGAAAACAGCTATATATCACCGATAACTAGCTAATATCATTGAAAACACTACATTTTATGGGTTTATAGCAATATGATAAGTAAAACTACTTGTATATATACAATAACGCTACAGTTTACAAGAAACTATGAAAAACGCTTGCAATATACCGTTATATCGCAATAAATAACCTATTACTCTTCTATTTATTAGCTTAATGTAATGTAAGCTTCTTATAGGTGCAAATCATTCTAAAAAGAGGATTTTATACTTCAATTTGTAGGAAAACAGCTATATATCACCGATAAATAGCTAATATCATTGAAAACACTACATTTTATGGGTTTATAGCAATCTGATAAGTAAAATTACTTGTATATATACAACAACGCTACAGTTTACAAGAAACTATGAAAAACGCTTGCAATATACCGTTATATCACAATAAATAACCTCTTACTCTTCTATTTATTAGCTTAATGTAATGTAAGCTACTTATAGGTGCAAATTATTCTAAAAAAAAGATTTTATACTTCAATTTGTAGGAAAACAGCTATATATCACCGATAACTAGCTAATATCATTGAAAACACTACATTTTATGGGTTTATAGCAATCTGATAAGTAAAACTACTTGTATATATACAATAACGCTACAGTTTACAAGAAACTATTAAAAACGCTTGCAATATACCGTTATATCACAATAAATAACCTTATTCTAAAGCAAAATTATTCTAAAAAGAGGATTTTATACTTCAATTTGTAGGAAAACAGCTATATATCACCGATACTGCTAATATCTTGAAACCTACTTTTTTATGGTTTTAATACGCTAGTTTACAA